>VZSR01003210.1:861686-890579 GCA_013398615.1 Brachypodius melanocephalos | reverse complement strand
GTCCTCAGTATCGTCCTCATCGTCGGCCTCCTCTGGCGACGGCGGCGCCTCCCGCGCCCCCGACACCTCGCTCTTCGTGCCCGTGCCGCTGAAGCCCGGCCTCGGTAGCGCGGCCGACGAAGATGTGGGGGCCGAGCTCACGCGGCCCCTCGACAAGGGTGAGTGCGGGCGTGAGGGGTCGGGGGGTGATCCTCGGGCAGCGACCGTGAGGCCTCGCCCGCCCTCTGCCCGCCAACCCTGGAGGCGGGCTGGTGAGGCCGCGACTCGAGCACTGTGTGCAGCTCTGGGCCGCTCGATTCAGGAAGGACGTTGAGGAGCTCGAGCTGGTCCAGAGAAGGGCAGCGGAGCTGGGGAAGGGGCTGGAGCAAAAATCTGATGAGGAGCGGCTGAGAGAGCTGATGAGGCTCGACCAGGAGCAAGGAACACCTCGTTCTCCACAGCTCCCTGGCAGGAGGCTACAGCCAGATGGGCTCGGATTCTGCTCCTAGGGAACAGCAGCGGGACAAGAGGAAACGGCCTCAAGCTGTGCCAGGGGAGGTTTGGACAGTGGGAGGAATTTCTTCACAGGAAAAGTGATTCAACATTTCAAGGGGCTGCCCAACGAGGTGGTGGAGTCACCATGTCTGGAGGTGTTTAAGGACAGACTGCATGTGGCACTCAGTGCTCTGCTCTGGTGCACAAGGTGTTGTTTGGTCATAGGTTCGACTTGATGATTGTAGAAGTCTTTTCCAGCTTGCTTGATTTTGTGGCCCTCCTGAGGGCTGAGGGAGCTGGCCCCTGCTGCTCTCGGGTGCTTTCCTGGGGTTAGAAAGACCCTCCCCCTTAAGGGCAGGGGGTCCTTCGCTGCAGGTTGTCTGATCAGTGTAGCTGATTGTGCCCGTGAAGGTGAAGTGAGATAAAGGCTGTTGGGTGAGATGACACCTGCATGTGGTGGGATTCGTGGGGCACTGCTGTGCAGGGCATGATCCACGTGGGTGCCTTCCAGCTCTGCATAGTCTGTGATTGCCTAGGGGCAGTAGGCGTGCCCTGTGTGGAGGAAGCTCTCTGCGGGCCTGCTGCCTGCATTCTCTGTTTTGGCGCGGTCAGGGTAAAGGTGCTTGGCTTGGGGCGGGTCTCGCAGCCGAACTGCAATCTTGTGCGTTCCAGAACCATAACTGTAGCTGAACTTAAAGGGCATAGTTTCCTCAAATATTAGTATTACAGACCGAAGAGATTGTCTGTGTGTGAATGTGCCTAGATCAAAAGTGGGTGATGGCTTCAAATGGACGGAGGGTAGGTTTAGATTGGGTATTAAGAAAAAAATCTTCCCTGTGAGGTTGGTGAGGCGATAGCACAGAGTGCCCAGAGAAGCTGTGGCTGCACCATCCCTGGAAGTGTCCAAAGCCAGGTTGGATGGGATTTGGAGCAGCCTGAGATATTGGAAGGTGTCCTTGCCCATGGCAGGGGACTGGAGCGAGATGATCTTTAAGGCCCCTTCCAACCCAGACAGTTTTGTGTTCTTATGGCTCCATGATCTTTAAAGATTTGGTAAATAAGAGACAAGTTCTTGATTCTTTTGATGTCTGCTGATCTGAAAGCATTAAGGGTGGAAATGGAAAATTTTTTCATATCTTCTCCTAATTAAGTGTTCTGATGACATATTTGTCTTAACTCCAGAGTACAGGAGCATGGGCAAGTGATCGTAATTGTTTAGAACTGTGGACAAAAGAATATCTGCCCTTGAAAGCTAAAAGTAAAACTAGTCAGGCTGAAGAATCCTGAACAGCTGTAATGCAAAAATCTGTGTTGTCAGACTTGCCTTTATATGAGTAGTGCATTCCTCAGATGCCAGTAAAGATGAGTGATGGCTTCTTACTTGTACATTACCTGTTGTCTCATTTATTAGACAGAGGAGGAGTTATGTTGGATTTTCTCAAAATTGCAACTAAAACACTCTGGGAAAATAAGGATGGGTTCTGTTTGGTCTTTGCTAAGTCGTTGAGAAGAGATTGGCTAAAATTATGTGTCCTTGCACAGATGAAAATGAACTGCTTCAGACAGCCTGACGTTCTTCCATGTGAGACTGGCAAGGAATAGCAGCCAGGTGACCTGTGGGGTGCTCATCTGCCTTGTTGGCCTCTAGTGCTCTCTTTGTTGCTGTCAACAATATTTTGAAAAAACAATAATGTATTTTAAAAGTATTGTTATTTTGAAACCCAGTAATGTTAGGGAAGACTGGAGAAGACCTTCCTTAACATGTAGCTATTTTTTAAAAATGAAATAAATAGTCTTCCTCTGCTTCCCCCTTCAGGTTCTGACCACACACAGTATTATGAATCTGGGTTTTTTATATTTTAAATTAAGGTACTTTGTGAGATTCTGCTGCCATGTACTGACCTAGATTCAGTAAAGGAAGATGTGTGTTTATGAGCTTTCTGGTTACCGCTTGTGAAGAAACTTTGTTAGTGAGTGTAATTCCAGTGTGAATCATCTTTTTAGCTTGTTACTTGCTCAAGTGAGAGTGATTATAGTTTTCACACTAGTCAAATACTGTTAGGAAGACTAAAGGTCTTTTTAGAAGCTTACTTTTGTAAAGACAGTTTTGTAAAAACTTCATAACAGACGTGGAATTAATTCACTGCTTCTGTTTTCCATGACTTCCTATGAAGTGTACCCTTGTGGGTGCTGATGAATGCCTTCAGTTTTGGTGTGTGTATCTTCTGTATCAGTTGTCATTGAATGTCGGTTCTGTGGCTTCAGTTGTCAGACCATGGGGCTGTGCTTTACTGTGGGAAGTGCAAGTCAGGAAAGACAGGTAAGGACAGCAATTCACGTGGTAGGAACAGGAGATGCCTGAGTGGGGGCTTAGTTAAATGCACACGGTTGCTTGGACTGGACAATGGGAGTCTAACAGCTGGGGAGGAATGCTAAAATAAAGCACTTCAGCTGCCCCAGTGGTAGCATACAGCCTGACTGCAGTGGATTGTTGTCATCAGAGTTACAGGGAAATGACTTAAAACTCGTCCTGCAAACAAGGTTGAAACATCTAAATGAATCCAATACACTGGAGACTAACTGCGTAGTTTCTGAACTTTACTGCATTTGAGCTGTCTTTTTACAGAGAACCTTAAAAATGTTGCTGAGAAGTCAGAGTAATTGAGGAGTAAGAGTTAAAACACAATTCTAGAGTGACAGAACAGTAAATAAAGGGATATCTCAAAACAGGAGTGAGTGGTAAAAAGAGGGGTGATTGAGACAGGACACAGATGTCCCCACATCTGTCCTCTGCACAGATGTGCAGTTGGATAAGCTCACATGGGCTGCAACACCAGCTTTGTGTTGTTTAGATTTGCGTTATTGTTAGGACGAGTGTTTGTGCTTAGGAAGGATCGTGACCTTGGTTGTGGGGCGGCATGGTCCCAATGTCACGTTGCCTCGGATAGAAACATGTTTTGGCATTGACCTTTTAATCTTGTAGTAAGGCCAATGGGCTGTGAATTCAGCTGCGTGGCTGATGTTGTGTTAATTGCTAGAGCTTCTTAGGGAAGCTTTGAAGAGAATTGAGCCCTGTGCTTGCTTATACTGCACTGTTTTCCAGTCGGTCTTTGATTTCGGGGCCCTTGAACAGGAGTGTGGATGCCTTCCTAGGAAATGTAATCCTGCTGGTGCCCTTGCTTCTTCGTTGTCTTTGGGAACATTTCAGAACATGAGTTAATCCATTAAGAGACTCCTGTAGCTGTGCATGGGGTATGGGATGTGCATTTAAATCTGCCCTGTTCTTGTCAGCTGGTGATTTTCATTGGGCCAAGTGGACTGTCTCATTAGAGAGGCAATCTTTCAATATTTTAAGGTTGATCTCATGGGAAGTTTTCCATGTCATGTCAGACAGTTACGGTCAGTGAGGTGCAGAGCAGAGGGTGACAGTGTTGTGTCCAGTGGCGTGTGCTACATTTTATCACTCCCAGCATTTTATAATGCAGGGTTCATAGACTTGAGTTTTAAGAATGATGTAAGCTCATGAATAGATATTAATGAATTTGGTTAGATTTTTTTGTGAATTTCTGATCTGCTGTCGATAGAAAAGGGACACATCTTTTTGCACTGTCATCTAACTAACATTTAATGAACTAAAACCAGCTTGTACTTGAGTAAATACAATTTTGTTGCAACACTGAACTTGCCTTTTAGGGGAGGAAAAGAGTTTATTAATAACTTTATAAGAGATTTTATTTAAAGAAAGCTGAGTAATTTGTGATATATATGAAGAAACTCTGGGGTTTTTCTTCCTTCCTTTTTATTTAACCTGAGAAAAGAAAGAATACTGTGTCTGGTTTACCTGACCTTTCTGAAGGGTCTGTCTTGAAGCAGGGTGGAGGGAAGCATGTATCTCAGGATGTTGATTAAAAGCTGTCACCAAGTAGATTTGCTTTTCATATTAAAACCTCCTGATAGGTGCTGATAAAAAGCAAACAAAAACCCACCCCAAAACATGAATTAGTTGTTCCATGACTCATTAGCTGTATGTTTCCATCTTTATGGTTTCATATCAAGCACCAGGGGAGATGGCTGGCACCATCTTCATGGCAGTTCTTACTCTGCTGCAGTTGAAGGTTGTCCTTTTCCATGAGAGTCCCAATCTCACTCATTGATTGTTTTTGATTTAGGGAGAGTTCATTTGAGTCTGTTCCACATGGAAAGATTCCCTCTCTCCAGCGAAGAGAGACTATAAGCCAGGATCTTTGGGCCAGGAGAATGTGATTTAATTTTGAGGAAGCTGAATAACAACGTTATTCTTTTTCTACAGGTGAAGTTCTAAAAAACTTAAACAAGTTCTACAAAAGAAAAGAAATTCAAAGACTAGGAGCAGAAAATGGACTGGATGGTAAGAAGATCTTTTAAGTTTATAATATTTTAATGTGAAATCTGTTTTAATTCAAATGAGATAGTCGATGTGATCTTTTTATCACAACACTGCTTCTTTGTTTTGTCTCTGTCACTTGGTTCAAATACCCTTTATATTTACTTTTAATAGCATATATTAAGGTATAATTTTTTAATGAACTGCTTCAGTGTTTTATTGGGGGTTTACAAATAGAATTTTTTGATCCTGGCCACATTAATTTTGTTCCCTTTTTTTTCAGCTCGCCTCTTTCACCAAGCATTTATAAGCTTTAGAAAGTATATCATGGAATCCAGTTCTGTGAGTGCTGATTTGCATATTATTCTCAATGATATATGCTGTGGTGCAGGCAAGTATCTGGAATGCTTGTAAAATAAAATGTGCATTTTTACTTGTTTTTGCCCTGTATACATACATACATACACTGGATCCCCTACTATGCTGTCAGAGAGATTAAAAATCCCTGCTTCCCTGTCAGAAACATTTGTGCCCATCCTAGGGAATGTTCAGTTCTTAAATCTTCTGAAGTGGAAATGAAAGATGTGGAGGTGTTAGCAAGAAGCAGCCTGTTGTTTTACAGCATCTGTTCAGGGATGAAATAAAAACAGTGCTGTTCTGTTTATCCCTCTCTTTAAAATCCAGTAGTCACTAGGGGGCACTTGGAGAGCTTTCTCCTGGCTGGTGGCTTTGGGGGCAGCTTTGTCACCGTGCTCTGTTTCCCTGTGGCACTCACAGAGGTGTGTTTACCTGCTTAGTACATCCTGTGTTGTGATTAACAGCACTTAACTGAGAGGGGTTGCCAGCTGGGAAGAGCAGAATCAGCTTTCTCCAGGGTTTGAGCTGCACAGTATGTGTTTTAATGATGGGATTTTCAAGGTTGCAGTGGTTGTTAGTTTTGTTTTAAAATGTAGATGTGTAGATTTTAAATGTTGGCCATCTTAGGAAATTCTCATTGTATTTCTTGTGCATAAAATGTTCTACCTGGTTTTCTCATTTCCACTTCTTATTTGGTTATATATGAGCATTACGTCTTATAACTCATATACAGAAATACTGAAATTTTTAAATCTGAGTTTTGCTTGTCCAAAGATGATAATTAAATATATTACAGTTTTTAAAAAATCTCCACAATAATTTTTGGTCATTGAATAGTAATTCTCAGTTTAACCTCCCCCAAATTAGAACATCCCCACTCCCCCAAACAAAAACACTCCATCAAACACCAAACCATTGCTTTTTCTTTTTGTGTTTGTACGTTTGATAAAAACAGTTTTTTAGATCAAGATAGTTCTTTGAGATTCTATGAGAGCTGAACAGTAGGAATGTGACCTGAAATGAGACCTTTTAAGGCCCACACGTCTGCTCTGCAAATGTTCAGAAGAATAAACCTGGATTTCTCTTGAGTTAATTTTAGAATTTTTATTTTCTGTCCTAGGGATTGGAAACTTAGAATTTGGAACCAGCATCCTAAGTCTCTCAGTAGCTTAGAGAAACTGCAAATCTGTTTTTGTGTGTTTATTTATAAAAGCACTTTAAAATCTCCCCTCTTCCTCTTCCAACACGTGAATTTAGAAAGAAGAGGATAAAATCTTCTTAGGACAGAAAAGCTGTTTCTCATCCAGCTTTTCCATAGTTTCTCATTTTTACTTAGAAGTTCTGTAGGCGAGCAGGCTGAGCAGAGTGAATATACTGAAATGAGATGAATTTTTTCATATTACTGTGTTTGTATTCCATTGCTAAATGAGTCCATGTCCTTTTGTTAGTTTCCCTTTCTGCCACTGAGATAATAATTGAACTTTGTAGAGAGCCAGAAATTGAAAGGGTTACCTAAGTGCGCAGTGGAAGTAGTAGATAGTTTGGGTTTTTTTCAAAGTTTATTACGGAGGTAGACACTCAGACAAGCACAAAAACTTTCTGAAAAGGATTTGTTCTTCTAGGTCATGTGGATGATCTATTTCCATTTTTCCTGAGGCATGCAAAGCAGATCTTTCCAATGCTGGACTGCATGGACGATCTGCGCAAGATCAGCGATCTGAGGCTGCCACCCAACTGGTCAGTGTGGTGAAGTGACTGTACTGTTTTCTTTTCTTAGTGCCATAGAATTTCATAATCTGTGGACTTCAATGTAATTATACTACATTTTCGGTTCTTTTCTCTGTTTTTACAACAATTTGTGTTAGCAGCTCTTGTATTTTTTACAAGATACATCACAATGAATTAAAAAGAAAGTAAGATTATAGCAGCTGTGAAAGTCACTCAGTTGGCGTGGCTTTTCCAGGAAGATGTTTTCTGACAATATGTTTGGGAGGTAGCACATCAAAGCATTAAAATGTTGATAAGCTCAAGGAGAGAGAATTGCAGTAATAATGAGGATTATTTTGAAAGCAATGTATGAATTTCACTCTGAATCTTTGAAATTGTATGACTTAGAAGATCAATGTGTAAGAACTTGATATTTCTGCTTTCAGCACACATTAAAATTATTAATAAATAAATAAGCTAATTTCCAGTTTCTCCTCAATCAGTATCCAGATAAATGTTCAACACATCTGCTTTATTTTGTCTTTGCTTTAGGTATCCAGACGCCAGGGCTATTCAGAGAAAGATAATATTCCATGCTGGTCCTACAAACAGTGGAAAAACTTACCATGCTATCCAGAGATTTTTGTCAGCCAAATCTGGAATATACTGCGGTCCACTAAAACTTCTGGCTCATGAGATCTTCCAAAAGAGTAATGATGCTGTCAGTATGTCATATTACTTATCAACATCCTTAGTACTGAACAGTCGCATGAATTTATGTCTCTAAAGTCCTGTAGTGGCCCCGGGTGATCCCTGGAGCCCTGTGCTTGAGCAGGTCCCTTTGCTTTGCAGTGGTGTCAGCTCATGTGAAGTCAGCTGTGCATTTCTGCTTCAGGAGCAGAATGGAACATCGTTTCCCCAAGTGGAACAATGCTGTCCCCAGAGCACGTGCTCTGCTACCATCCCTGTAACCTGCCTCTGTTCTTCTGGAATTTGTTGCTCGCTGGGTTCTAGCCAGGTTCTACTCTTTAAGTTTTTCAGCATAGGGACCATGCCTTCTTTGGCCCATGACCTTTATTATAGCTTGTACACAAAAAATTACCCTTGCTTATCTTCCCTCAACCTTCTGCTTCAGTGTATAAATATATTTCACTTCACTGTCCTTGAAAATTTCTGCAGATTCAGATGTGTTGAATTGAAGAGCAGTGCTGTGTATCAAGTCCCTAGAGGAAATTCTCATTAGTGTTTTATATTGCTTCTGGCATATTTTTGGAGGCTTCTCACCAGTGTATTTCCAGTTGCAGAGCACCAGACCAATTCTGAAGCACTAGAACCACATATCACGTGTGTGTACAGCAGTGATGTTGTGATTTCTCTTCTTTTGCTGTAGAATTTGTAACTCCTATTATCAGTCTGTGAGCAACACATCAGAAAGATTGGCTTGTCCTAGGAGATGGCTGTAATGTACCACATGTGTTCACAGAGTGACTGTGGGTCCCATGCAGTGATGTTCCTTGCAAGTAGTTACTGATCTTTTCTCCCATGTGTTTAGCGTTTGTGAGAACTTCTCAGTTGTTGGCTCCTGGGTCATGTTCAGGCCCTTGAGGTTTAAACAGGGCATCCAGCAGGGCTCTGCAGGTGGCTGTAGGTATGCATGGAGCAGCCATCAGCAGCAAGGAGCTGCTGTCTCTGACACCTGATCCTCACCTTGTTGATCCTCTGAGCTCTTGCTGTGTGAGTACAAGGCAGCGGGTGAGGCTGGCAGCAGGGCAATTGCCAAAGGAGCTGGAGCTTGCAAGGCTTCTTTGCTGCTGGGCCTACTTTACGAGCTCCTTGTACTCTTCTTTTGTGGCAGATGTGGCAGCTCTGAAATGCTCAGGGGAAGATGTCTAATTACAGATACCACCTCTTTATTAAGCTTCCACTCTGACAGAACTTAAATATGAGGCACAAATCTCTCAAGGCTGAGTAGTTATTTCCTGGATAGCTTCTATTACACTGTCCTAGAAACTACTGTGAAAAACTGTTCTTGTCCTCTTTGGAAAAGGGATTCTTTTATGTTGTAGAAACTTAACCTGAGATTTCTGAATGCCTTTAGAATGTGCCATGTGACCTGGTGACAGGAGAAGAGCGTGTGTTTGCCAATGAAGACTCCAGACAGGCTCCCCATGTTGCTTGTACTATTGAAATGTGCAGCATTAATACACCTTGTAAGTACACCTAATTGTTTCTGTCCTGTCTGGTATCCTTGTATGTGTTATTGCTTGGACTTCTTTTTCACTCTTATTTGAACAATTCCTGAACTATGATAGAGCAGTTCAAGAAACTTGGATCATCTCAGAATAGCTTTTTGGTGATAGAGGATTAGCTTTGTTTGAGCAGCCTTTTTAAGGAAACCTGTGAGTTCCTGCAGTACCTTTGTGTCTTGTACTGCTGTTCTAGATGCTCTTCCTTGGTGCATCATATTTTTCTTCTTTTTGTTTTAAGATGAAGTTGCTGTGATTGATGAAATTCAGATGATCAGAGATCCTGCCAGAGGCTGGGCTTGGACAAGAGCCCTTCTAGGTAAGCTCATTTATGTTGGCAGTGAATTGGTTTAATGGCACATGAAATTGAAGCTTAGCAGTCAGAATAGTCATTACTGGTTATAATACGTGATGCAAAATAAAAGTATTTCTTCTTCATGTCTTCTCACAGCAAGTTACAAAGATACTCTGCCTCAAAGGATTTGTCTGCGTGACAGGAAAGTAAACCTGTCACATTTTACTTAGTGAATGGGTTTTTAAAATTTTCTTCAGATGCCTCTTTCATTTTTCCTTCCTTGGATAATAGGGAGTCTTTACTACATTGTGCTGTCCTTTAACATTTACTGTTTCCAAGAAGTATGCTGTTCTGTTCAATTAAAACACCACTTTTCAAGAGATTTGAAAATAATTGTATAAATAATGGTAAATAAATAACGGTAACTTCAAATATTTTATAGTGTTAATTTAAAATGGTTCATTTGCAGAGCTGCATCAATCTGTTATGTTCTTAAGAATGCTTATTTTGATATTTTTAGAATTTTTCTAGTGGAATTTTTGAACCATTTTTCCTCATATTTGGAACAGAAATTTGGAATCTGATTCCCTCTTGGCCCTTCCTTTTGTTGCTTTTGATTCTAAGTTCAGCAGATTTGTCACACTTCCTTTACTTCCTGTTTTTCCCTTTTCTGTTCTGACTGAATGAGAGGTGAATTCATGCAGAAAACAAAACTCCTCAGTTCTGCTATGGTTTGAATTAGTAAAACATGAATAGTAAATAAAACATTCTCAAAGCTTTGCTCCATTTGTTCAGTGGCTGAGGGTACCTCTTGTTTTGGCCAAGAGGGTGCAGTGAGGTGTTGGCTGCTCTGACTATCACACTAATGATTTGTCAATGTCACCTGCTGATAAGAGATCAAGAGCAGCTCTAGGGAAATAGTGTATTGTGGGAGAGGCTTTAGGTACAGGTTTGGGTCCTTGAAGGAGGTGAAATACAGTCTTCATTGTGTTTAGCAACCAAAATAGAATTTTTTATTACTTTAAGAGCCAGCTAAAGCTTCTGTTGAATATAAACAATTAACATTTTGCTTTTTATTTCACTGGACGTTATTCAGGCCTCTGTGCAGAAGAAATCCACGTTTGTGGAGAACCTGCTGCTATTGACTTGGTGACAGAGCTCATGTACACTACAGGGGAGGAAGTTGAAGTAAGTAATTCTAAGAAGCTATGAACAGAACATCAGGTTCTCTTTCCTGTAAAACAGGAGAAAATGTAGAGTCCTTTTGGGGGTATATCACTGCTCAAAGTTGTCATGCAGGAAGTCTTGTTAAAATGTTTCTCAATTTCTGTAAAGCAAAGATATTGCAAAGTTCTTTCTCTTTTTAAATAGTGCTGCTGTTTTTGTGATAGAACATAAGTGGTTTGATGAGTTCCCTTCAGGGGATGCTGCAACTGGTACGGCTGTTTATGGACTTTGACAGTTCTGCTCTTTCAGGAGGGCATGGTGCTCTCAACTTGGCTGACTTTGCAGGATGTGTTGATAGTTAGTCTCAATACGATGGAATTTGAGTTAAAAAAGATACCATCTTTGGTAACTTTAATTCTAGGTCCGAAACTACAAGAGGCTGACTCCTCTGACTGTGCTGGATTATGCCTTAGAGTCCTTGGATAACCTCCGTCCTGGGGACTGCATTGTGTGTTTCAGTAAGAATGACATTTACTCTATCAGCCGACAGATTGAAGCCAGAGGATTAGAATGTGCTGTCATATATGGCAGTCTGCCACCAGGTAAAGCACTCTTGCTTTTATTGTTAAGGGAATGTTCTGTTTCTTGCTGCTTTTCTTGGGAGAAAACCCCCTTGTACTTCTTTATTTTAAAATAAAGCAGTGGCACTTTCCTAGTTTTGCTTCTCTGTATATCTAGAGAAAGTAATCAGCTTTCATTGACTGGTGTTTTAATCTTTGGATTAGACCTTTATTATGTACTTAATTTTGATCTTCACAGAGAGTTATAATTAAATGAGGTCTATCCACAGCTCTGGGAATGATTTAAATTCCTCCTACCTCCTCCTGCCAAATACCAATCAAGTACCAATTTATTTATTTTTTTCCTCAGCCTATTATAATGACATTGGACTTAGCGATGCATTGTCTTTATTTTGTATGAAGTTTGCTATGTGAAGTGTTCTGTCATTCTGTTTTAGGAACAAAGCTTGAACAGGCAAAGAAATTCAATGATCCTGATGATCCATGCAAAATTTTAGTTGCTACAGATGCAATTGGAATGGGACTCAATTTGTAAGTACTTGCAGCAGGTTATTTTATTTTGTGTGATGTGATGTGATGTTATGTTCCTTCAGGTGTGATGGCCACATTAATTTCCTTGCTTTTCATCTCCCCAGTCTGATTAACTCGTCTAAATATCTGCTGTGTCTCGATAACACAGTACATACATTTCAGTTTTGAAGTAGCAATCAATTTGGTTAGGCAGAACAAAGCTCTAATTTTAAAACTGATCCCAAGAATTAAATGGCTCCCTTGGCCTATTCACACAATTCAGTGTGATACCTGGCCATGGATGACAAGGCCTGCTGGATCAGCTGGAGTCAAATGTGCTAGGTTGTCAGAGTTCTCATTCTCTTGCATTTCTGAAATACAGAGCGAGTTCAGGCCAGAGTCAGATGTATTTCATTAGTGAAGGACATGCAGTCACATCACTGCAAACTACTGAGGCAGGTGGTGGTGAGTGGACTAGGTGATAATTAAGGCATGAGTGATGTGTGCAGGGATGATGATTCTCCTGCCAGTAGCCTTCTCCTGCCCTCTAGAATATGCCATGTCCATAAGTAGTATCTGTGTACAGAACCATGATTTATAGAGGAGAAAAAAGCTTATAAAAAAGCAAAAGCTTTAGTTCTTCTTATTGGAAGTAATTTGCTAAAAAGGGTTTGCCTTTGTTTTGGTTTCAATGTTTCAGGTGTATAAGAAGAATAATTTTTAACTCCATAGTAAAGCCGACAGTCAATGAGAAGGGAGAGAAGGAAATCGACTCCATTACCACGTCGCAGGCTCTGCAGATCGCGGGCAGGGCCGGGCGTTTCGGCTCCTCCTTCAAACAGGGAGAGGTCACCACAATGCATCGCGATGACCTCGTGCAGCTGAAGGAGATCCTGGGCGAGGCTGTGCCCCCTGTCAAGGTGAGACCCTCAGTACCCAGTTTATACTCATCTGCTCTGGGGCTGGCTTATGATACTCTGATCCCAAATTATTTTCCTTCTATCTGGTTGCAATTTAGTACTAAAAATGGGTTGTGTTGTGCCAGAATGACTTTGGATGTAGTCCCATTTGGAGACTTGCAGTGTTGCTTTTTTGTTGAATCGGCTCTTTTAAGAATTAAAAGCTCAAGCACAGAAATTCTTAAGTTTCAACTAAGTGTGCTAAATAAACTGGAGTCTGCAGAGTGCTTTGGTTTCTTGCATTTTGTCTTTCAGTATGTTGTTTCTGGTGCATTAACTTTAAAACAATGTTGAGAATTAATGGAAGTTCTTTTCTTTATTTTCCATTTAGGCAGCTGGCCTACATCCTACTCCTGAGCAGATAGAAATGTTTGCTTATCATCTTCCTGATGCCACTCTATCCAACTTAATTGTAAGAATGGTCAAATATTAACTTCTACTTTAAAAAAGAAGTATCACTGATAGCTTTGTACAAACCTGCACTTGGGAGACCTGACAGACAGCCTTGTGTGTATTTTTTTATCACTTGGATTCTTCTCTCTACCACACAAGTGACTTTATATAGGCTTAGGATGTTTAACTTTTCTGTGCTACTATAAACTTGAGAGCTGTTGAAACGTGTCAGTCATTTTTACACATGTTTAAAACTGTGCAGCAGCTTTTTCATTCCAGCTTTTCTGAATTTTAAATGTAGACATTTCGGTCTGAAGATTAGAGATCTACAATTAGATTATTTATTTGAAAATTCTTAGGGAACTGGTCATGTCAGATTTCCACATATCTGAAAGCTACCTGATTTTTTTTCCTGTTTCTCTGGATTTTGTGGTAAAACAGTGTGTTTGTAACTTTTAGAAAACTGATTTTGTGGGATCGATTTGATCTCCTCTTTAGACAGATACAAGTTCTTTTGGATGTACCTAAACATTATAAAATAGAAATTAAGATTCCAATACGGTATTGAAAAAAACATTATCACAGCTTTTAGTAAACTGAGAAATCCTTGGCAGCTTTCATGGTTTTAAATGTGCGTCATTGTTCCTGCTGATACACTGTTATGTAGCAAAATGTGTATTTCTAACCTTGAAATAAAAGATTATGCCTCCTGGAAGACTTAGCCTGGTAGGGTAACAACACATCCCAGCAATTTCTGGGCTAGCATAGTAGTATTAAGATAAAAACCTTGTGTTGTTTTTGATCTCTTAAATATTCAGTCATATTTAACTTAAAAGCTCAGCGTTTCTTTAAAGAGGTTTTTTAAAAATTTTCAGAGATTTACATTAGAGAAATAATTGTGAGGGCTCATAAAATTCCCTCTGCAGGGTGCACTGCATCTTCCATTTCTCCAAACCTTGAGTATGCCTCATGTTTTCTTTGAACTCCTCTATTGGATTACTGTATTTAGCTTGTGTTTTCTTTCTTCCTAAAATAGATCTGATCCTGACATTGAGCTAAAAATACCTCAATTATTGAATTGCGTGCTGTAAAGTTAGCTTTTTGGGCCATGCTAAGTGACAAACCTGGAGAAATTTCTAAACATAGTGGTAACTGGCTCCTGTGATGTTCTTTGTAACTAAAATGCACCCTTCCAGAACTTTGTGAATTGGGAGATTGAATGAAAGTGTTTAAATAAAGTGTAGTGTGTTATGTCTTCTCCTCTGATCCTGTGTTGGAGAATTCAATGCAAATTCTGCTAAAAGAGCAGGAAACTCCCCTGCCCACATTTTTGTTAACTGTGGTCAAATTTGATGGGTTTTGACTGTTCTTTCAGTATAACAAGTCTTTCAAACTCTAAATAACTTTTTGGTTTGGTAAGACCAAGTTTAACAACCCTCTCCTGCAATAACATTCTTGCATTTGGTTTTATTTTCACAGGATATTTTTGTGAGCCTCTCGCAGGTCGATGGGATGTATTTTGTCTGCAATATTGATGACTTTAAATTTCTGGCAGATATGATTCAGCACATTCCACTAAATCTGCGATCACGATACGTCTTCTGCACTGCACCCTTGAACAGAAAAGAGCCTTTTGTGTGTACCACTTTGTTGAAGGTCAGCTATATTTTTCCCCTCAAAAAATACGGTGTTTGTATTGGACCAAGAGGGTTTTGGTGCACCAGGACTATCTAGCTGCTGTCTTTTTGTTGTGGGCTTTGCCATCAGATCATTTGTGAACATTCTTAAAGTGCTCACAGATAGAATAAGACATATTAAATAGCTGGACATGTATTGAATTCTTCACTTTTTTTATTGACCAAAGTTCTGAGACCTGATTCTCATGATATAAGTTAAAGTTTGGATAGCTTCTCTGCTGTTTGCCTCTGAAAATCCTACTGCTTATCCTTGCATGTCAGCTCTGAACTGGGAGAGATAAGAGTTGTGCTCCCTAGCCACTTGTGCACTGTCGAGCTTTGCACTACAGTGTTCTTCAAAGCAGCATTAAAACCAAGTTACTGCTCCTTCAAGCTGTTAGCTTGTTAACAAAAGAAGAGAATGTGGGATTAAAGGTGATTGCTGATGCTGTAATACAGTTACATAGAATTTAAACCTCAGAAAACACAGAGCTGTAAGTTGCTCCAGAATTATCTCACTTTATTTTTCAAGCCTGGATGAATTGTTTTTTTCCTGTGCCCCTGGAGTGATTATCCTCAGGAATTTGTAGTCAGCTGATTTTTCAGTTTTTCAGCTTTAATAATAATGTCACTTGAGACTTACTTTGTTAGACAGTATTGGCATTGTTCTCTTTTTAAAGACTGCATTAAACTTTTAAAATGAAGTAGTAGTATAAAAATGAAGCTCATGAGGTGCCCTCATCACAAATATTAGAATCCTGCTTTTCAGAAATGGCTAATAGTCTTTAAAAAATAAGTGATCGATTAAAGCATTGAAACAATTCCCTCATTAGGAAAATACTGAGCTTTTGGAGCCCAAGTAGTGAAGGTGCAGAGAGGCATAATGTGGTATTAGAGGAAGGTAGGCTGGTGTGAATGCTTGTGTGAATTTAAGCCCCATTCCCTGGCCAAAAAAATCCACTTTAGTATCAGCCAGATAGGAAGCAGTTCTTCCAAGGCATCAGTACTTTTTGAAAATTTTAGATTTAAATCTTACTTGACTTGTTTTTCTGTTAGCTGAAGAGCTGAGGTGTCTGGGTTTCAGAAGAGCAGATTTCTAGTGCAAATTAATCTGTTTGATTTGTGGGTAATGTGTTTCCTAAACCAGGAAATACATTTAATGTTCTAAACCCTGGCAAGCCCGAAAAAAGATAATTAACCAAATAGGAGGAGGATTAAAAAAGACACAAAGTCCATCTGCTTTGCTAGATGAAATCAAATGCCTTCAGTGTTATGCTTTTCTGGATAGCTCTGTGCTTTTGTTGCTTAACTCTGTGCATGGCCCATGAACAAATTGTGTTAATGAGGCCCTGGAAAGGAGAGGTGACTCCTGTGTTGAGTAATTAAGTAAAAGAATGTGTGACATTTGGGTTGTGTAAAACAAAGCAGGTATTTTTACAGAGTATTCTATGTATACAGACTCCAAGGAATTTAACTCTTTGGGGATTTCTTCTTTCCTGATTAACTGAGGACTTCACTGAATCTGCTTGTTTTTCAGTTTGCACGGCAATTCAGTAGAAATGAGCCTCTGACATTCGACTGGCTCTGCCGGCACACCAAGTGGCCCTTAGCTGCTCCAAAAAACATCAAGGAACTTGTGCACCTTGAAGCTGTGCATGATGTTTTTGACCTCTATCTGTGGTTAAGGTATTGTCTTTGTGCTTGAAAAACCTTTCCTTAAATTTCTTCCCTATTATTTATGACTTACAGTCCTAGAAGTGCAGTGTCTTCAAGCCCCTATGTACGTGGTGCAGAGTGAGCTCTTTGGCCTTTTAGAGGATCTTGACAAATGCAATGTTGAGGGAGTGAGTTCTGCAGACAGCAGTTTGTGACTGACAGAAAATCAGAAACAAGGTGATCCTGGGCTGGAGCAGCTGAAATGCAAATTAACATTTCTGTGACCTTCCCAGCAACATGCAATAAATATTCTTTTTACTTAGTATATATGCCATTTTTATCCCAGTGAGAAGGTTTAATTGTGTGTTCTTCTGCCTCTCTTCAGTTACCGCTTCATGGATATGTTCCCTGACGCTGTCCTTGTGAGGGATATTCAGAAAAAACTAGATGACATTATACAAATTGGTGTCTGCAACATCACAAAGCTGATCCGAGCATCCCAGTCTGCAGCTGCTCCTGGCACAGGTGAAGTTGTGGCAGAAGACTTTCCCCTCTCAAGGACTCAGAAGGATGCCAGGGCAGTTTCAGACCGTCACAGTGCAGCCTCCACAGAGGCTCTGTCCATTGCAGTGGAGGCTGCAGGACTGAGAAGAGCGAAGAACTTGAGACCCTCTCGGCTTGGTAGCAGGCAGGAGGATGTGAAAAGCTATGGACGTGGATCTCTTGCCAACAGATTGCTGCAGGAGGGACTTCTGACACAGGAAATGCTGAGACAGCTGGAGAGTGAGTGGCAGGATCAGCACAGGAATGGTAGATACGGCTTTGGTTCAAAAAGAGATGATCAGCATAGTTCAAAGGAGACGAGGAAAAAGAGAAAATAGAACCATGCCCTAATTCTGCTTAGTTTTTATTCATAAAATAAAATACTATTTTAATAACTTCTTTGGAATTTCGTGTTTACACTGCTGCAGCTCCTTGATGTTTTTCCTTCTCCCATGACCAGTAATGTGAAGCACTCAGAGAAATGGACTCTTAAAAGCTCAGAGGCCATAAGTTTGTTTTTACCACTTAGCTGTACACTCTTTCAATCATGGTGTTCAGCATAAATGTATGATCTGCTGCTATGTGAAAATTTGAACTTGGTGTCTTCTTGCAAGATATCTTATCATCATCAATAAATGTCAGATATTTCACTAGTAATGAATTAGCTACTCATTCCACCCCTTCCCAAAGGGCAGGGTTTAACAGACCACAAACAAGTAATGAACTGACTGGAACAAAATTGACTCAGAATGGTCATAGGAGTCATGTGCCTCTAACCATTGTGTTCTGTGAAAACGTGGAAGGAGGTGAAAAGCATTTGTGGGAATATGTGGGGAGTAGTGGAATTCTGGCTACAAGAATTTTGGAGTGAATTTAGTTCTGTAATCTGACGGTTAATTATGATGCTGTACGATTTGGTTTTCATGTGAGCAGCTTTAAGGTGTGCTTTAAGCTCCCAGTATGGATACTGGAGAGTGGAAAGAATCAGATGCTGAAACTGCTGTGTATTTACAGAAATAGGTTTCAGCACTTGTACAAGTTGCTGGGCTGCCTGAGGAGCATAATGCTACACTGGCCATAAATCTGGGGGTGTTTGTGTACAGGTGCACAGGTCCTGCTTGTGTTAATGCTGGGAAACCTTTAAGATCCAGGTCGAGTTTCATTATCAGGCACCTGACTTTCCAAAGTGATCAACTGTGTTTCTCTGCAGGATGCAAGTTTGCTCTGAATCCCCTCTTTTCTTTCTCCCAGTTTGCTCTGAATCCCCTTTTCTTTCTCCCAATATCAATCCTTTATGCTGCTCTTCAGAAAGAAATCTGCAGCAGTTTGAGAAATGTCTTTACAGCTGTTTTCAGTGTAGTTTGTGTACTCTTTCCTCATTGTTTACCAAAAGGCAATCAGTGCGTAAATGTTTCTAGTCCACATGATCTCCTGCTGGTTTCAGTACAGTATTGGTGGGAAGAGAAAGTTTTAGGTCCTTCCCCTGCAAAGTCACATCTTTTTTTCCTCCCCCATGAAAAACCAAGCAGCACTATGTGTGTGGCAATGGCCATGTGAGTGATGTGGATTTTCTGCTTTGCAGATCAGTAGTTCAGCTTTGCTTTCCCAGAGTCCTGCTGAACAACATCACTTGCAGAGAGTGCAAGCTTGCAATTAACCCTTACAAATGCGTTGCATTTGCTACTATGACACAGCCTGTGTGATGGAGTGGTACCAGGTGCCTCCTTGTTCCTTGCACTCACTGGAAGGGAAGTGGTAGTTGCTCAAGCCTGCAGGCACATTTTGACCACGTGCATTGTCCCACTTAACCCCTGGGACTGTTCCCAGATCCAGGCTGGATCTGCAGACCACTGTTTGAAACCACCTTGGTTGTCCACCGTGGACAACTCTGCCTAGTGTTTGTGCCTTGCAGAAGACCCACATCGATACTGTGCTTTGCTTTTGTTATGTTGAATGTATCCTTTAATCATACAGTAAGCTGAGTACTAGTGTGTATTTTTAAGCAAGGAAAGAGTGTCTGGGACTTCAGGATGTAAGCCAGCCTTGTGTTTCAGCACCAAGCCTTGCAATAAAGAAGCTAAATGACTATAAGCATTCTATTTTGTGTTTTGCTGAGATTAGCACTTTGCTTGACTTGCTGCTTGTTTCCATAGTGACTCCATAGTAACTGTTTCAGAAGCTCTGAAGTTTATTCAGGCATTTCCAGGCTGACTTCATGAAAGTTTTCTTTTCTTCTGAGCTAATGGTGTGGCTGTCATTGACTCCTGTTAGAATGGCTGCTAAATTGGTCCCATGTGGTACAATCTGGACTGGTGTGGTGCAGGGTTACCCCAGCTACCCATTTTTAACTTGCCTTCTGGGGCTGTGCTGAAGCTTTATTTTTAAGCAACAACAATGCTGTTCTCTTGATCTGGAATCACATTTGCAAAACTATTTCAGGTATTCAGATTTCCAGATTAATTTCAGGGATTGAAATTAGAGATATTCAGAAGTTTATTCATTAATTGTTTATTTGCTGTCCTTCAAATGTAAGATGCTCATTGTAACAGCACTGCTTGGTAAAATCCTTCTGTCTTTTAAGCCCAGTATGTTCGGTTCTGTCTGTGCTGTTTCCATCTCTTCTGATTTTGCCCTCAGGTGTTCTGTCTTACTTTATATCCTGATGTTGCACTAGGAGTGGCATATGCAGGAAGAGTGAATATGGGGATCCGTTTCTCTCCTGAGCTTTGATGAACTTATGGGAATATAATGGAGAATTAAGCTGCTGCCACTGCAGGGAAGGGGTGTAATATGTTCTAGGGGTTGGTCTTGGAATCATAAACTACAAACCAGAAGGATTCCCCTGATGACTTGCTAGTAGCCTTGTCCACTGTCTCCTTGTTAACCTGGGTACCAAATTTAGCAGCCAGCATTGCTACTGCCTTTGATAGCTCACCAAAGATAGATGAGTTTATTGCACAATGAAATGGTCATTGATATGGTATCTCTTTCTGGAGGTAACAAGGGCACATTTCGGTGATGTACTCAAGACTTTTTTGTGCGTTTCCCCATGGTAGCTATGAGCTGCTTTTCTCTGCAGGCCTTTGACTGCAAGGCTGTGGGAGGCAGATGAGCACCAGACTCTTCAAGATTCTCTGTTGTGCTGTGAGATGGGGCTTGGAGGCAGAACAGCAGAAGAAAGTAGAGGGGGGCATTACAATTTTAAAGTCTTGTTGGCCCTTGCAAAGCAAGGAGGGAAGGTTTGTGAATAATTTTTATTCGGTGCAGCTCTAAAAGGGAAAACCAACATTGCCTCAAGCTGCCAAGCTGCATGCAGTTGGAGCTGATCTGTGCTTGGGCCTGGATTGGCTCCCCTGTCCTGGCCAGGATATGTCCAAAATGGCTGTAACACTTTTGAGTGTTGGGCCCTTGGTTCACTGAACTGCTGTCTGTGTGGAAATGAGATCATGTCTTGTCTTTTCTTGCACAGCAGCCTGCCAGAAGCTGGGATGCGCTGGGGTGAGTGAACAAGTTACACAGTGATTCTGACACGTCAGGTATTTCACAGAGCCTGCTGCCAGCTTAGGAACATTTAGATCTTTGAGACCCTTTTCCAGTGGCGTCCGTCAGAGAAAGAAAGAAAAGAGGGAATGAAAAATAAATCTACTGCATTACAGACACAATGAGCTCTGGATCAAAGTGGGATGGAGCTTGAAAAAGGTGATGTTTTCAATTTTGCTGGCCAGAGGGGTTGTGACTCGGATGGCGTGGGTAAACAATGAGGAGAGAGACAGTCCCTTTGGGAGTCAGTGTCTGACTTAACGAGCCAGCAGTTATTAAAAGATGAATAGAGGAGAAGTGAACCGTGCTTTCTGGCTGGTAGTGTGGCTTATTTTCTTCTTTCTTTTCTCTCTTTTCTCTCGAAGATCAAAGGCCTAATTTTAGAACAAGCCCTATTTATGGACTGCTCAGCCGCTCCGTCTGCTTTACTCTTGTTCTAGAATAATGGAAAATAAATAGAGCTGGCAGGATCTCCCAGTGTCCAGAGCTCATCCCTGATGCAAGGCAGGAGGAGAAAAAAAGAAAAAGACCTTTCCTAGCAGAGGTTTGCTTCTGTAGAGGGAATTCCCCTCCCTCAGCTCTTGTAATCTTCCCTCGTGATCAGAAGCTGAAAAAATGTGACCTGTGACTGCTCCTGACGTTCAGCAGAGCTAACTCCCTCTGCTCCCTGCCTTCTTGACATGCCATAGTTAACAGGACTGGGCAGAGTCCTCTTTCCAAGACTGGTGCTGAGTATGCAGTTGAGTGTTGGTTTGTGTGCCTGTGGACTGTACTCCTATATATACAGCCCATCATGATCAGTTGTACTTTTTTTCTTTTTACAATAGCATGAGATTGTTGGGTCCACTCCAGACTATGAACAGATGTAGCCAGACATCCTTTCTACTGACTGGCTGCCTCTGCCCTTCTCTGGATCTCTAGACAGTTTTCTACCACTCAGTAGTTCTTTGTTTCCTCACATTACTTGGCACTCCCCTCCCCCTTTCCTCTTCTCTCCCTGCTGTTTTTCAAATCTATCAAAATAATTTTTAATTGTTACCTTGTTCTGAAAAATTTAGGGTGACAATTATCTGCAGTAACTGTGCTCAGTTCAGCTGAACAGTAACGGGGGAAACACGTATATAGGTGTAGTTTGGGAGTGAGCCTCTAATTACCCCATGAGAATGGCTTTATTTCTCTTTTTCCTCTCCTTTGTGTCAGCATTTCACCGAGTTTTCTTGGGACGATGTTCCCATAGTCTATATCACTGGATACAGTGACAAAATCCTGGAAACACCTGTGTATTCAAATGAATTTGACAGTAATGGAGTAATGGTTAAAGGCTGTGTCCAAATCTGCTGGTGTAAGGAAGCTGCTCGTGCTGTAGATGGTCTGTGCTGCCAGTTAAAGGCATCCTTCCAGTGGGGCAGTCTGACACCCACACTGCTGTCTGCCAGGTAAACCTGTCCTCTCCCCAGGTTTTGCAGTATTGAGGATATTCACTGATCTGGTTTGGGTGAAGGGAGAAGAATCAGTCCCAAACCTCTCTGCTGGGAATTGCACAAGAGGCATTCCAGCTGGGGGCAGGGGTCTGTGTGTCTGCTCTTTTACACAGCTGAAGCTTAATTGGTACAAAGCTGCAGATAAGGGTGCACTGTGCAGAACCAGAGGGAAGTTAACTCATGCAGAAGTGCTTGTCTCACAAGTGGGAGCGCTGAGCAGAGGGAAGAAGTCTCCTCAAGGCGTTTCACTGTGCAGATTCCCGGCAGCACTGGGCTGCAGGCAGCAGCAGTGGTGGGAGCCTGTCAGCCCCTGGAAGGAAGCGGGGCAGGCTGCGTAGCAACTGCGTAGAGAAGTGGTAACAATTCCCAAGTGGGGCAGTAACAAAATCGATTTTTCTCCCCTTCAGCTTGGCAGCTCTCCAGGTGCCTGCTCTGGCACAATGAAGTGTGTAGCTGGGGAGGGAGGGACTTTGGGTTGATGTGGGGGGGTGTGATAAAAAGAGGCAGAAGTTTAATCACTGACCCGATCACACTGGATGGATTTATTTCTAGACTCAATTTCCCAGGAACTCCACTATGCCACACTGGGGAAAATGCCTCTGCTGAAGTTTCTCTAGCTCCAGCTTCGTGAATAAAGATCTATCGCTTTGGAGTTATTCACAGCAGCTCTGTCACTACTGACTCATCCATCTGCTTCAAGAAAATGTTTGCTGTCCATTTGCTAGCTTTCCATTTCACAAAGCTAAAAGAGGATCAAATAAAAAAGGTAAGATGCAGCGCTAGCTGATAGCTATTTTAAGAACTGTGTTACCTAGATATGCAGGGGTCTGCAGTACTTACTGCAGACCATATAATGGCATTATCCACTAAAACCATTCAGCCAAATGTGGTAGGAGGTGCTTAGACCTTAAACCACCTGATGAGTGTGAAAATGGGTTTGATTAGTGGTTTTCCCTGCACAGTTATAAGTGCTCTCCCAGTAATGGAGCGAATTCTCTTCAGTAAGGGAAAGTATTTAAGCTTTCTCTGGCATGGTGTGGTAGAGCCCAGAGGACAGAAAGGATGACTCTTGCTGAGTTGCTTTGCAAGCGTGGCATGAATGATGGGATTTCTCAATCTGAGTAGGAATCAGGAGTCAGTCACATAGCAGGGATAGAGAAAACCCCTGTGGTCTTTGGTCTGGGTCTGCTGAGATTCAGGAGAGATTTCCAACTAGTGTTGGGGTTCCTGTGTCTCCTCTCTGGTTATCCAAAGCTGCCTAATCGCTCTGACATTTATAGATGTGACCTTTAATTACAGTTGGAAAAGCTCGAGATGGCTCAGATCTGAAGCTGTCAGTACTGGGAGTGAGCTGCCTAGTGGTTGCTCTTTCCCTAATCTACTTTCATGCCCATGCTGAAATGGGGTTTTGGGCTTTTGTCCATCATAAGACCATTGTGAGACCTGTAAGCTTCATTGGTCAGAGGTCCTCTGGTTTGTGGACATGTCCCCTGCAGGCCTCTCTGTATTCCTGGTGTCTTCATTGAGTGCTGTCAGGTGGCCATTGCTGCCAGGCTCTGTCCTCTGGTTTTCCAGACAGCAGGAGGTGGGGCTGTCTGTGGATGCATGGTGGGACATCCAAGGTCCTGGTGCATAGATCTGCTTGCTCCACTGAGCTCATCAGCAAAGCGAGCCACTCTGGGTTCTCCTGTCTGTGCCCAAAACATGGAATGGCTTGTTCCAAAGAGAACTTCTATTCATTCTGCTTTGGAGAGAGGCATTCCAAGAGAGGTACTGGTGTCTCAACACTCAGATGTCTCTGACTCAGTCATAGCCCTTTTATCCCTAGGATTTAATGTGATAAGAAAAAGGCCTTGCTGCCCCTCCCCTCTGTGAGGAGCTGATCTCTTATCTAGACAGTGCTATTTCTTCTTTCTTTTTACTGAGAAAGACCTTGTGGAGCAGTGCTTGGGTGTAGTGGTCTTTGCAGAGAAACATCCAGCTTATAGTTGAGTGAGGGCAGTGGAGATGAGGGAGCAGAGGAATTCTGGCAAACCCACTTTCTGCAAAGTGCAAACCAGTCCTTCCTGAAGGCAAGAAACCACATGCTCCTCAGACTTCTCTTTTAGGTAGCCTAGGGTAGGCTGTACAGAACAGAATTGTTTTCTCTCTTGTTAGAAAGAAGGAATGTCTTCCCACTTGTCCCTCCTCAGGTTTATTTACTCTGTGGTGGCAAAGCCAAGAGCCTGCCTGCCATGAAGACAGTGCTGTTTCCATAAATGAGACAAGGCACTGTTCCTGTGCCATGGGAGGGAGGCAACCAGTTTGGTTTAGCACAGCCTGGCCATTCCTGTGTTTACAAGTAAATGGTTATGAGAGCAGAGCCTTGCTCTGGTTGTAAATCAGGCTGGAGAGCCAGCAGGCTTTTCTGGGTTCTGCCTTATCTAGCTCCTCGGGGGGGACTGTCTGCTCCTATGGTTGTAGGTAAACAGGGTGAGGAATGCAATGTCTGTGGGCAGCAGGGAGCTGCTGCATGTTCTCTGCAAACAGACACGGTAATTTTTATTACTCTTGAGGGTTTTTTTTCCCCCCACAGGGATTTCTGTCACAAAGCTATTTGGGTCTGGTGTCAGAGTGCATGCGTGTTGTATGTCTCCAGTAGTCCAGTTATTTTCTCCAAAAAATCAGTATGGGTGCCTAGGCTAAAATGATGGATCCTACACAGTGGAGGAAATCAAGAGCTTGCACAAACAAGGGCTACAAAGACAAATCTGAATAATGGCCTTTTCAAGGCACAGCTGTATCCAAAGGCAGCTGCTGCTGTAGGACACTTGTATGTTGTAGTTTAACACTTTCTGCTGTGTGTGTGTTAAGTAAGTGCTGGAGTGACTTTCAGGATCCTGGCTCTTTCAGGTGGGTCATTGCTGACCATCAGTTTAAAATAGGACTGTGAATAGGTAATTAGTTTGTGCTTCGTTAAAATAGGTGGCCAGTCCAAATTGTGGCAGAGACCAATTTATCTACAACCTGCACTGCCCTCTGTTTAAACAATACAACCTTTTAAATCCTGCCATACTGCTGGTGGGACTTGGTTTGTGTCCTTCCAACCCTCCAGACCTCCCTATGCAAATGGGACTGATGAAATGCTCTGAACAGATAAAGCACCATGACAACATAGCCCACGGTGCAAGAGATGAGTGTCTGTAGTAGCAAAGCACTGGCAACTGTCCCACCTCTCACCCCTGCCCACCTCCTCTGGCCCCGAGTCTCGTGTGGTGGGGAGTGGGATGTGAACCCAAATTACCCTTCAGGAGACATCCAGCTATTTGGAGCATACAATTATTGTGCCTGCATCATGTTCATACAGCACCAAAGTCTGGCTCCCCAGTAGAAAACTTCTGGATGTTGACAGATTCTTTTTTTTCCCCTGTATTAATTCTTTGTTGTATCAAGCTATGTAATTTCTAGGCCACACTACTTATAGCCCTGGAGGTAACGTGTCAGTCCCAGCAGACCATGGTCCTTAAGGAAAAAACCTTCACATTGTCCTGATGAAATTGTTCATAAACACTGATTAGCTTCTCTGCCAGTTTATCTGAATGAGCTGCTTCATAGATACTTTTGAATTCTTTTATATTCAACTGGCTTCTATTTTAATGTATTCTGTGACATACAGACCTTTAACAAAGGGTATTGATTGCACCCAAAAATGTGTTTTAGATGTAATCCTAAAATCACAAGAGAATGGAGAACAGAGCTGGAGTTTTCAAAGCCAGAAAAAGGCTTTGAGTTCCAGCCTGGCATGCCAACGAAGTTAATTGTCTGTGGAGTGAAGCCGGAGCTGAATAGATGTTTTTGGGTTGTGGCTGACACGCTTGGGTACTGATGGCATTTTCTGGACCTGCCTCAGAGAGGTCAAATTCTTACCAGATACTTTGCAGTTCTAGTTCATTACATCTGTAGCAGGAGAGGATGGTGTGAAAACAGCTTGTCAGGGTCTCAGGCAAATCTCATGGGCTTACATAGATTGTCAAGTTACTGAACCATCAGAAAAGATGGCCAACTTTTGGGCATAATTCACCAAGGCTGCATTAAACATTTTCAAAACAAAGGTTTTTTAGAAGACTGAATGTCCTGATGATGACCTGGAGCTTGCTTGCACTGACAATCATGAGGACTTAGGAGTTGATGTCGAAAACAAAACGAACAGCCAGCAGCTGCAGAGCAGCAAGGAGCATGCCTGCCTCTGAGTGACACCTTCCATCCCTGCAGGTTGACAGGTACCTGTACCAGCTGCGCCTCTCTGATGATGTCCTGCTGGATGTGACGGCTCGCTTCCAGGCCGAGATGGTGAAGGGGCTGGGCAGAGACACCAACCCCACGGCAACAGTGAAAATGCTGCCGTCGTTCGTGCGCTCGCTGCCCGATGGCTCCGGTGAGTGCCCCTGCTCCAGCACAGCGCTGCTGCTTTAACAAAACGAGTCACTGCCAGTACTCCAGGAGAGCACAGCAGAGACACAGAGCAGCCAGGGCCTCTGGCTTACTGCCTGTCTCATTGAGAAAGCACGTGTGTGTAGATTGAGCATGGGGGAATGCTGGCAGGGTGGTTTTTTTCCTTGCACCAGGTGGATTTTGACCTAGTGCTGCTTGTTTGAAGATGGCACCTAGTAAGTGCTCAGGAACAGCCTCTCCCTAGTTCCTAGTGCAGTTCCTCTCCCTGTTCCTAGTGCAGGCCTTGCTGTAGGAGCTGTGGCTGGACATGACAAGGGCAGCCTCTACAGCTCAGAGCCTGCAGTGCAGTGTACTGTGTGCCATGTGTGGCCAGGCCTTCTTGGAGCTGCAGGGAGGGCAGGATGCTGCAGTGAAACTCCCCAAATTGCCAAGTGGCAGCAACACGATCCCCAAATTCTGCACTGGCTTTTCTAATTCCCCAAAAAGTGATCCCTTCTGCACTGGGAAAATCTGCTTCTGGGTGTGAGGTCTATGAGGAAACTGCTCTGCTTCTTCAGCTGACACTCGAAGAGAGACAAAGTGCAGTAGTGTCCTCTGGGAGGATGTGACCTGAGATAGGAACTAAAAGCCCATCTCATTTGGAGAAGTATGCACATCCGAAACAACTCCTCAGCTGGCTCCTGGCAGTGCAGCCTGACAGCAAATTGCACTTTTCCCAATGCAAAATTTAACCAAGGTAATTTGTGCAGGATTCTGTGTCTTGCCTAGGTCAGGACTCCGTGTAAAGTAGCTGTGCAGAAAACTGGAATGTTAGCTTTTTACCTTATTTCCATGCAACTTTATTCCTTCTGAAGGTGTTTTCCCTGCAGTTAAATAAGGAATAACAGCTTTAATGATAT
This sequence comes from Brachypodius melanocephalos, assembly GCA_013398615.1. Taxonomy (NCBI): domain Eukaryota; kingdom Metazoa; phylum Chordata; class Aves; order Passeriformes; family Pycnonotidae; genus Brachypodius; species Brachypodius melanocephalos. The sequence goes on along the minus strand of VZSR01003210.1, from coordinate 863,301 downwards.
AAAGAAGACATTTGAAGGCAAGCCCCTTGAAATGAGACATGTCTGAGAGAAATAATACACAAGCTGCCTGGATGGAAGGGGGCACTCTTCCTTTGTTGCTAGCTTCATCAAAGAGAAAGAAGTACCCTCTTAACCCTTGCAGTCTCAGTGACAGTCACTAGTCCTGAGGTCTCCCAGGTCTCTGATGCTGTCTTGGAGCAGCAGGGAGCCCCTGAGGCCAGGAGACTTGGAAGATTGCAGGTAGTGCACTCAGTGTTGCAAGAGTTGATGTTCCTCAAGGCCAAGGTTGGACAGTGCTCTCCTGGCCTGTGTGGCCTCTCCTGTGTGTTAAGGACATGCTGAGGCATCAAGCTGGGGTATATCTTATTGGTACACTGCCTACTCTAAGTACCACATTGATTTTTCTGTTTTTGCTCTCTTGAAAAAATCCTTGGTTATGTTGGTTATTTTGCTTCCACCCAGGTTAAAACTTCCAGCAGGTTTAAATGGCTTTAAACTTGGATGGTTATTCCCAATTTGCAATAACAATTAACTTTGATATTTTTTTGGTGTCCTCAGTGTTGCTGCCTGAAATGACTCATATAGAGTATCTTCAGTTTTTTTATTGTTTAGGGATTAATGGTCTGACTAATGTCACAGTTTACTGAGTGTAGGCCAATCTGCCTCCTCACCTTTGATAGCTGGCCATGGTATTACAAGTAGAATTTCCTGCTTCCTTCCAGATTTGATAAAATTTAATCACATGTTTGGACATTGGAGCAAAGATCATGCAAGGCTAGGCACATACCACTTTTGGGAAAGGCAGTTTCCTGTGTGTGGATTAAACACTTGTTTTACTGTAGCATTGAGGCCAAACTGTCCTTCCATCTGAGGTTTGCTGCTGGAGATGTATGTGTCTGAGCAAGCCTGCGGAACAAAATGGTACTTTCACAGAAACACCAAAAGACATTTGGAAAGGATTGTGTTGCCTGACTTTGGGTAGCAAATGAGCTTTACCTCACTTGAAATTTGACTTCTGCACTAGAGCTGAGTCTTAACATGTGCCTCCAAATCCTGCATCTTATACTGGATAAAGGTAATGGTCTCACATTCTGATTATCCCATGTTTCAGGCGATGGTTTTGCAGACTCTGTATGCTCTGGTTGGCTTTGCAGTTGCTTTGGGCCTTTTCTGCTGAAAAGCTCATCCTTCTGCAGGATGAAGATATGGAAAATATGCTGCTGTGGAATGAACAGGGTTGGCAAACCCAAACTGCCAAATAAAAATTGAATTAGCTATTACATAGCAAGCTAAAAGGAGAGACCTGATAGCCTTGCTTAGGGTTTCCAACTCTCACTCCTTCTGCAGCTCCCAGGCCCACAGGATAAGGATGTGCCATGATGGGGCAGAAGAGCCTCTGGCTGTGGTGAGGCAGGGCCCTGGGCTGTGGCCATCAGCATGGCACCTGAGCCATGCTTTATGGCCATCCCCAGTGATGGTTGCTGTCTTGGTTTGGAAAGACAGGTATCTGCCAGGGAAAGCTGGAGCTTCCCTTGGAATGGAGAATGTAAACCCCCCTCCCTTTGAATTATTACAGTTTTGCAATTAGGGGCTTTCAGGCAAAGATATGGGAATA
>VZSR01003210.1:832319-861586 GCA_013398615.1 Brachypodius melanocephalos | reverse complement strand
TAACAGCTGGCCCATTAGCAGAAGGCACCCGCCCCCTCCCCCTGGAGTTAAAAGAAAAAAAACCCTCTTCAACAGGTTTCAACAGATTGGGAATAGAATACATGCTTTTGGTTATATATTCCAACCCAAGACTGTTGCCCACTTGTGTTGCAGAGATGGGTGACTTCCTTGCTGTTGACCTGGGGGGCTCCCAGTTTCGTGCCCACCTGGTGAAGGTGTTTGCTGACGGGAAGCAGAGCAGCCAGCTGGAGAGCAAGTCCTACCCCACACCCAAGGAGGTCACACAGGGGAACGGAGCTGAGGTAGGGCACTGCTACTGTGCTGGGGCTGTGCTGGGGCACCTGTCTAGGGAACACAGCCCATCTGTCCTCTCTTTTTGTGCAGCTCTTCGATTACATCGCTGACTGTCTGTCAGACTTCATGGAGACCAGAAACCTGAAGCATAAGAAGTTGCCTCTTGGCTTTACGTTTTCTTTCCCATGCAAACAGACCAAATTGGAAGAGGTAAGATGCATAAAGAAATACTCTCGTCAAGCTGAGCTCCTTGCAGAATCTGGAGAAGCTGTTGGGTGTTACCCTGTGGCTTTTATGTGGGGTAATGTTTCCATAGCTCTCTAAAGAAGGCATGGGTGACTTTTAGCATTTAACTAGACTTGACTACCATTTAGCTATTCATTTTCATCTCAAGGCAGCATGATCTTTAAGCTAAAGCTATTCTACTGCTTTATCAGTACCCAATTCCACAGGAACCATGTTCCCCTGTATGAACACTGTTAAAAATAGACATGTACTTTTGTGTCTTGAAGCATCTTTATTTTTTTAATTGCTCTCACTGACTTTTTTATTTACAGTTGATTCTGAATAGGAAATACCTGTAGCTGAGGTGCTTGAGATACCTCTTGGGAAAATGAAGGGTTGGTTGCAATTATTTTGTGTTCTCTCATTCTCGTCTGTGCTTTGAGTTCTAGTCCTGCAAATGCTTTTTGCTTAATGATGTGATGAGCATAATTTTGCTTAATTTAAAAAATTTGCTTAATTTTTATTTTTTTAATCTAAATTTTTTACATTTTTAATTTTATTTTTTTTTATTTTTAACTTTTTAATTTACTTAATGACTCATCAGCATAGAAAAGCCACATGTGCTTTAAATGAAGCACAGGGAGAAACTTTTATAGAATTGGGACTTTATGACTGTACCTTTTTGGTAGTGATGGGCACGTCAAGGTAAGATGTTCTGCTCTGACTTATTTTGGCTCAGTTTTAATGTGTGGAGAGACATAGTGGACTTCTCCACACACTTTAGTCTTGACTGGCTCTGTGGTTTGTGTGCTAAACTTTGTGTGCTTTTGGGTCACCGTGCTGTTACTTTTCAGGGGGTTCTTCTTGCGTGGACAAAGCACTTCAGGGTCCGAGGCGTTCAGGACACAGACGTGGCCAGCGCTCTGCGCAGGGCCCTCCAGAAGCACAAGGCAAGTCTTGTACCTGCAGGAGCTGAACCTGAGTGGCCTCAGATCATCCTCCTGGGAAATCAGCTCTTGGTGTGTGGGTTCTTTTGAGAGTTGTCAGACATCCTTCAGGGATGGTCAGTAGCAAGATGCTTGTGGATCTGGTAGATCTGAGCCTCAGACTGCCCCAGCAACAGCAAGGGCAGCTGCACGCTGATAACCCAGGCTGGCTGTGGCAGCTCACCACTGTGGCCCCACTGTCTCAGCCCAAGGGAATCTCTTGTGAAACTACTGGGTGAGATATAAAACACTCCATAATTTCACACACTGTGTTTTACAGCCTGGCTTGTGGGATGAAGGTTGGTAGAGGTTGGGTTTGGGTTGTCATCCCAAATAGGCACACCTAACTCTGCCAGGGCTTGCCTGTCCACTTCAGTCTGTAGGGTAGAGCCATTGATTGCAATTTTTAAGGTCAGCAGTAAAATGTGATTAAATCTGCCCTTGAACTAGCATATGGCCTTTGAATAACACTGTGTTTTAGTATCTTGGAAAGCCTTGCTTTTCATGTTTGGTGCTATTGGTAGCCTCAGCTAAGAAATATAAGGCATCTCTCCATATATTGATGACTTGGTAGGAAAGAGAAAATTCTGTTTTCTCACGTGGTAAAAATCCAGCCTTGATTTTGGTTCAGTTATTTTTCTGCATCAGTCTTGTGGTTATTAGTAACAAAGGATCTGAAGCTTGTGGGTGAAGTGTGTCCTCCTCCTGGCGTTGGCATCTGAGTTACAACAATCCTTTGATAAGTGTGAAAGGAAAACTGCACAGCCTCGATGGAAGGACTTTCTACTTGTGTGTGGTATTGCTGCACACCCATAGCTGCATTTATGTGTGTTTTCTGGGCTCTGCTCAGGTGGTAGGATGTTATCCTTTTCACACTGCCTGTAAGCACAGTATCACATCATTCACACCAATAACGCGTCACTTTTCTGGCAAATGAAGTGGGATTGGGGAAAAACAAATCCTTCAAGCAAAGAGGCTGGTGAAACACTCGAGAATTCAGAGATATTTGTGACCTTACAGGGTTGTGGGAAGAGTGTTGTAAAAGGAAGTAGTGTCTTTCAACTGAGGAGTTTTCCTGAATGCGACCTTCAAAGTGCAACGCAAGGAGTATGTCTGCATGCCAGTGCTTTATCACACAGGAGGCTTTCTGGGCTTTTTTCCCTGTTAATCACTCATCTTTATGCTATTAGGACATAGATGTTGATGTTTTGGCACTGGTCAATGACACGGTGGGAACCATGATGACTTGTGGATATGATGACCAGCGCTGTGAAGTTGGACTCATAATTGGTAATTTTTTCCCTTCACCATGAAGGGTTTTTTCCCCCTCTCATTTGTTGAATTACTACAAATCTGGAGTAGGAGGGAATTTCACAATGCAAGAAAGAGCAGAAAGAAAATGGAAAAAACAATGGTTGGATTTTCAAGCCTGACTGCCTTCTCTAAAGCAGCTGTTTTTATGCTGATCACATTGCCATCAAATACCACAGTCCCCATTTTGTCTGGGCTCAGTTGTGACCAGCATACTAAACTTTTCTGCTGACTGTATAGAAAATTACTGTGTCTGTCCAGAGAAAACTGAATTCCCCTCACGTCTGGCAGTTAGTACCAGCTATGTTTTCCACAGTTTCTCCATTTCATGCACCATGATGCCTTTTATGAGGCACACAGAAGTACATTTGAAAAAGAAAAAAAAATGTTTTTAAATAAGTCAAGCCTTAGAATAATTTCAGGTTTTATCATTCACTATGACACGATGATTTCACAGGTGTAAGTGGCCTATATTGGCATCCCGTGCCACAGGCTTATGTATTTGTATTTTCTTCCAAAGACAAGGTACTGACTTATTCCCAAACACGTGGACTTAAACAAAAATCACACACGGATAAAAACCAGTAGTTTATCCAATATCCACAGGGACTGGCACCAATGCATGCTACATGGAGGAGATGAGGCACATTGACCTGGTGGAAGGGGATGAAGGGAGGATGTGCATCAACACCGAGTGGGGGGCCTTTGGAGATGATGGTGCTTTGGATGACCTCCGCACAGAGTTTGATCGGGAGCTGGATCTGGGATCTCTCAATCCTGGAAAACAGTTGTAAGTGGTTCCCTGACTGACCTGCATCCGAGTTCTCAGAGTGCTCTTCCAGTGTTTGCCAAGAGCCTCTTTGGAACAGGAGTTGTCTTAAGTGAACCTGAGGTGACTTGAAGCTTGTTCTGCCCAACCCAGGCCTTTCCCTGCTGGGAAGTGTGAGTACCTTTCACACCTCCCTGCTACAGGCCAAGGGGCTGCTGCTACAGTTGCTCATGTGTTGTTAAAAGCAAGTGGTTGCCCTGGTATGATGCTGTGGAGGGCTAAAGAGAGGAGCTGGTGAACAGCTGAAATCCTTCCTGTGCTCCATTCTAGGTTTGAGAAGATGATCAGCAGCCTGTATTTGGGGGAACTTGTAAGACTCATTCTCCTAAAAATGACAAAGGAAGGTCTGCTCTTCAATGGGAAAGTGTCAACAGCTCTGCTTACTAAGGGCAAGATTGAAATGCAACATGTGTCTGCAATGGAAAAGTAAGAACTTGGAATACGCTCTTTGAGAGTAGCCACACTCAAAGTTAGTCTTTCACAAGCACAGCAGTGATAATGAAAGTGTAGTTAAAATTTGTGAGTATTGGGAACGACCCTGAACTGTTCAACCTGATTTTGCTTTTGCCAAGGAGAAAAGTTGACTTTTCTGTGAGCAGGAATTGGTGTAAGATCATTTTAGCAAAGTACCAGAGTAGCAAGTGTATTGGTAAACATCCCAGATGCAGGTTGTTTAAATAACCTCTCCGGAGGCCTGAGGGGAGGATCCTCCCTGTGTGGGAGGATCACTGCAGTTTTCAGCTCCTCTGATGTGGGAAAACTGGGGCTGTGGAGATGTAGTACAGATTATAGATCAGCTAATGAATGACTACATGGGAAACTTGGATTCTGATGTTCTGAAGAGGAATCCTGGTCCTCATTGTTGCTCCAGGAATTATTTTCTTTGTCGTATTGAGTGAAGCTGTATATCCATTCTTGTGCTCTCCTTCTTTGGACTGTTTTATCCTGTTCTCTTCTTGAGTAGCTGATTGGTCTCACCAAATGGGGAATCCCAGGAAGCAGCCTCTCTCCCCTGGGTGCTTTTGGGAATGCTGTGGGAAACACATCACTGGTTTATGGGAACTGTGTAATTACGATGATGCAATTATGATGCTGTCTGATAGGTTGTGTTGTGTGTCCTCTCATTTCTTTTTGAGCCAAGGTGTTGATTTATATGCTTCTGTATTTGGTGATGTATTCTTTCATTTTGGGGTTAGGTACAAGGAAGGTTTGAGCAACACAAAGGAGATCCTTACAGACCTGAACCTGTTTCCCTCTGAGGAGGACTGTGTTGCTGTTCAGCATGTCTGCACCATCGTTTCCTTCCGCTCGGCCAACCTCTGTGCCGCCGCCTTGGCAGCTATCCTGACCCGGCTCAGAGAGAATAAGAAGCTGCTGAGGATGCGAACCACTGTTGGGATTGATGGGGGACTCTATAAAACCCACCCCAAGTGAGTAACTAAAGAGGATTTGATAATTGCTGGTGCATGTTGTCATTGCCAGGAGCCTCCATCTGCATTTGCGTGTGGCTTTTCAGAGAACCACCAGTTTTGCTTCAGCTTTGGGGTGAGATCTAACTGGCTTAGTTATTGCAAAGCTGTCCCAGGAGCTCTAGAATTTGGAGTGAGATGCGAAAAACATCACACCTGGAATAATGTGTCGGAGGAAATGCAGTGGATTTCTCAAGTTGCTCCTGGGCCTCTAGGACACTGCAGTTCACCGTGGGTTTTTCGTGTCTGCCTGTCTGTGTCTGCCTTTCCGCCTGCCTTTCCGCCTGCCTTTCTCCCTCCGCTGCTTCCCTGCTTTTGAACCTGTGCTTTCCCGCACTGGAAACTTTCTCCAACCCTTCCCCTGCCACAGTGCGCCACAACCCAACTGACCTGGCTAGCACAGCAACACTTGGGGTACAGCTCGGTCCACAGACGGACCTTGTGGCCACCCCTTGTGGCTTCTTTTCCCTCTCTGATCCCAGTGGCAGTGACAAGGACAGAAGAGGAGACTCAATGGGGGACAACAACCTCTGTGGGGGACAACACACAAGGAGTGTCTGCCCCAAAGAGCGCAGCACACTCCAGTGCACCGGCATTTAACTGGGGGAGGAGGGGTAGGATCAGGGAAGGGACTAATCAGGGAAAACATGGGAGTGGCTCTTTAGGAATGGGCACTCCAGGGATTCAACCCCCAGAAGGAGGAGGGAACCCCCTAGGATCCTGACGCTCGATGCTCTCCCTGGAACTTTCCAGACACAGGGAGAGGCCTGGTGGTGATGGACAGATCCTAGGGGCAGGGATACAGGAGATTGACAGGGAGGTCTGAGGGGAGAGTTGGGGTAAACAACTTTGATTGACAGGGGCAAACCAAGTAAAGGGCGGGAAAATACAGAGGGGTGTACAGAATAAACCATTAGGGAAAACCAGGGTACAAAGAACCTTTACAATACAAAGAAATTAATATAATACACGAATCCGATGGAGAATATATATAAAATGCACCACCCCATTCCCCCAAACCCGTTGGAGGCCTGATCGCAGACAGAGATGAAGCCAACCGTGCCCGAAAGTCCCGTGAGAGCCTAAAGCCAGCCCCCCTGTCCCATTTGCCAGGTACGCCAAGCGGCTGCACAGGGCGGTGCGGAGGCTGGTGCCCACATGCGACGTGCGGTTCCTGCAGTCGCAGGGCGGCAGCGGCCGGGGCGCTGCCGTGGTCACGGCCGTGGCACACAGGCTGGCAGCCCAGCGCCGCCGCCTCGACGCCGCGCTGGCGCCATTCCTGCTGCCCACGGACACCCTCCGGGACGTGAAGGACAGCATGAGGGCTGAGCTGGAGTACGGGCTGAAGAGAGACACGCAAGCCAAGGCCACGGTGAAGATGCTGCCCACCTACGTCTGCGGCACGCCAGATGGAACAGGTGAAGTTGGTTCCCGGTCTCCTGGAAAGCTGCTTGTCTGTTTTTGGTGGGGGGGGGAGGGAATATGCTAATCAATCTGGCACATGCCAGGAGAATTTATGTTGTCAAACCGGTGCTTCCTGCTATGTTATCTGTTATCTTCAGCTGCATGCTGGTAGACTTGATGGGATAAATGCCACAGTAAACAGTGTGCTATCGTCAGTATGTCATTCTGACTGGTAAACCTGCTACAAGAAGTACCAAAATAAAATACCTTTCTTCTCCTTCAGAGAAAGGGAAATTCCTTGCTCTTGATCTTGGTGGCACAAATTTCAGGGTTCTGCTGGTGAAAATCAAAAGTGGGAAAAGAAGATCAGTGCAAATGTACAACAAAATCTTTGCCATTCCTTTGGAGATCATGCAAGGGACAGGAGAAGAGGTAATCTTAAATGAACATTTATATGATCCAGCCAAGGCCCATCATATGGGATTACTTTTGAGATTAAATGCTGCTTCTTTCCTTCCAGCTCTTTGACCACATTGTCCAGTGCATAGCAGAATTTCTGGAGTATATGGGGATTAAAGGTGCTCGGCTTCCTCTGGGCTTCACCTTCTCCTTCCCCTGCAGGCAAGCCAGCATTGACAAGGTAAGCACTGCAGCACAGAACGGGTCAGATGGCAGCTCTGCATTTGCTTGGTAAATGACATCATTTTGGGCAAGGGTACTTGTTGGTTTGGAGAATTTATTACTTTATGTTGCAAATTGGTTGTGTTTCGTGAGAAAGTTATCATCCCATGTTATCCATCTGCCTATGGGAGGCAGAACTTTTCACTTCTTGTCACTGGTAAGTGGTGGACATAACTTGCTTTTGTTCTATAAAGATTATGTCCTCATGCCAGCAAAATGAAGTGCATATTTTTAATAACCCAGGAATCTCCTTATGCTGCCTTTACTCTTCAATGGCAAGAGATAACAAATAGCTCCTTCTGCTTGCTCAGCTACAATCCCAGGTTGTTTTCTAAGTTGTGCTGCACAGCTCTGACTGTATAACTTCTGAACTACATTAGCTTATTTTTGTTGAGTGTCAGTGGACAGACCTAAACTTACTTGTTCAGCTTGGAAGGTTGGCTTTTGGACAGATATCATATATTTTATCTTTTCAGAACTTATGTAAGAAAAGATTATTTTTATGAATTTCCAAGAGGGGCAGAGGATGTTGTGCTGCTCAGTTCCAGTCAAATATGTAGGATATTGGGAAAATTAAATGCTACTTCATTGAATGTTTTTATGTTCTGGTGGGGTTCACAATATCTTCTAAGCCTGGTAGCTAGTCTTGCTCTGTCTCAATTTCAGCTGTCAGGCCAAGTCATGTCTGAAAAGAAACAAATTAGTGTTGCCTGGAGTCGTGGGATCATACCAAATGTCCTTCAGTAAACGACCCAAAAATTAACAGTAGATGTTCAAAGATGTTAATTAATATTTAGTGGGTGTTTAATGATTTATGGCAAAAGTATTTTTTGCAGTCTTTCCTTCACAGGTAATACAATGGCTGTGTGCACAAGAGGTGAGATGAGGTTTTCCAAATGAGATTTAGGAGGTACTGAGTGCAGTGAATTGGTAAATAGCTGAGTAAACTTGGAGCCTCTACCATCAGCAGTAGAGTAACCAAGATACACGTGCATAGCCTGCACTAGACACCCACAGTAACCTGTCCAGGGAAATATGTGATTTGAAAAAAAACAAGCCAAAAAAAGCATTGGGGTGGGAGGCAAGAAAAAGCTGATGCTTGCAATGTACAGTCAGCTCTTTGTCTTCACTTATGACTTTCTTTCTCTTCTGTTTTAGGGAACACTTGTGGGATGGACAAAAGGATTCAAGGCAACAGATTGTGAGGGGGAAGATGTTGTTGATATGCTAAGAGAGGCCATCAGGAGAAGAAATGTGAGCTGGATTTTTTTTCTGCTCACTTTGGTGTATTTAATGCACCCTCACTCTTCCTCTGGCATTCCACTGCTGACTGTGACTTTTGTTTCAGGAGTTTGACTTGGACATTGTAGCAGTGGTGAATGACACTGTTGGGACCATGATGACTTGTGGATATGAGGATCCAAACTGTGAGATTGGCCTTATTGCAGGTACAGTGATTGTCAAGTGACCACTGTGAGAAGGAAGCACCTACACAGAGCTGGGCTTTGAGTTCTGTAAACCAGCACCTTTTATTTGAGTTTGACTTATGGTGTTATTAGTTGCTTGGGGTTCTTGGCAGATTTGTGTGGTATTCAGCAGGAAACTTAACAACATCTGTAGCAGATAGATGAACCTGTTGGACTTTTGATCATATCTCTGATGATGCCTAACAAGAGTGTATGCAGGATAAAAGAATACAAGCAGATAGAGCATGAATTCTCATTTTGACGAGTGTATCCATTGTTACTGTGTAGCAAGGTCATAGACCACGGAACAGGCAAATACTTTTAAAAATCTGAATGAATTCTTGTTGGGCTTTTTAGATGATTCCCCCAATAGGTTCCTCCAACTTTTGATCCAGAAATATACCTAAACATAGAATCATAGAATGGCCTGTGTTGGAATGGACCTCGAAATCTGAGATATGGCAAAGAGAACTTTAAGATGAACACTGCAATCGTCTTCCATAAGTTTCTGGTGCTGCATCACTTTTTGAGCTGAATTCTTGTCATTTCTTTCCTCCTAGGAACAGGCAGCAATGTTTGCTACATGGAGGACATGAAAAACATAGAAATAGTGGAAGGGAATGAAGGAAAAATGTGCATTAATACAGAATGGGGAGCATTTGGTGACAATGGCTGCATTGACCACATCAGGACAAAATATGATAGAGAAGTAGATGAAGGCTCACTAAACCCAGGGAAACAGAGGTAAACGTGATGGTCCTGATGCCAAGAGCCTGGTGAAGTCAGTCTTCGAGAGACACTGGCTGCTTTTTAAAATGTGCTTAATGAATGAATAATCAGAAAGGAAATTTTAATATTGCATTTCTTTTGCTGCTTGGTAAGTAACCTAGATATCAAAAAAACAAATGAAAGAAAAACCCAAAGATGTACATTGTTACCACAGCACTGTTTTCATCTCCTAAAATGTTACCAAACACTGCAGCTTTTAATATTTCCCTGCAAAGTCTAGGCCATGCTTTGTTCCTCCTCTTAGAGTGATTTTTCAAAGGCAAAATATAACTCAAGCAAGACCCTAAGCTGAACTTGACTGTTCTTTGTTGGGTGAAGACCATATTGATTAGGTGTGACTCACTGGTGAATGCATGCGGCTCAGGGAGGAGTTTCACTTGTGTGGACTCTGGCTTTATCACTATATTCTGTTTAATATTGCAAGGGTTTTTTTCTGCTTCTGTTACCATTTGGCATAGGTAAATACATTGTAATTAGTGTTTGTACTTGAAGTCACTGCAATTGATTTTTGATGATTGAAAAATGGAGTTTAATGGCTATTGCTTTGCAAGCTTGGACTGCTTTTTTTGGAGTTCATGGAGCAGGTACATACCACTCATGTTAAACAGAGCCATCTCTTTAAATGAACATTTTTATTCCTCTTTTGACCCAACAGGTATGAAAAAATGACCAGTGGAATGTACCTAGGTGAAATAGTAAGGCAGATTTTGATTGACTTAACCAAACAAGGGCTGCTGTTCAGAGGACACATTTCGGAATCACTCAAGAAAAGAGGCATATTTGAAACAAAATACCTGTCTCAGATTGAGAGGTAAAGTTGTTAGATTTATGTGGTTTAAATCCTTAAAGTCTTCTGGGACACTTAGAAAATAGTCTTCTGCAAATGTGTGGAGCCCTTTCTCTCAAGAAATCAATTAAGTCAGTGATAGTTTTCTTCTTTGTGCAGCCCCCACCTCCAGAATAAAAGTTAAAAATTATAAAGTGGGGGAGTTACAGAATTATTTTTATAATTATAGGAGTTATGATTTCCTATCCACACAACTGGCTTATCTCGGATGCCGTAGCCATCAAGCTGAGTGTTTCTTGTGGGACTTAAAATAGTGTTTATTTAAGAAAGTAAGAAGTCAGTGATAGATGAACATATGCTTACCTATGTATCTGTACATGATTGCAATGATCTCTAGGCTATTTGAAACTCTTTCTGCTGTGGAAAGCTTGAAAGGTGTGTCTCAGCCTTGAGATCTAAGGTAGTAGTCAGGTGTGACGTGGCTCTGCTCCCTGGTGACTTTGGGAGTGAGATGAACGTCTGCTGCTCGTGCCCTCTGGAGATGCAGCCTAACACAGCAAAGGGCACGGCAGGAGCGTATCTGAACTCAGACAGAGAGCTTCTTAAAAGAACCGGGGAGTGTGAGAGCTGAAGTGGTCCCATTTGCTCTGACTCTCCCCCGTGTGAGCTGCTGGAGCTCTCCCTAACGCCCGGCTGCTCCGTGTGCTTCCCTGTGCGCAGTGACCGCCTGGCCCTGCTCCAAGTGCGGCGTGTCCTGCAGCAGCTGGGCCTGGACAGCACCTGTGACGACAGCATCATCGTCAAGGAGGTCTGTGGGGTGGTTTCTACAAGAGCTGCCCGGCTCTGTGGGGCAGGGCTGGCCGCTGTGCTGGAGAAGAAGAAGGAGAACCAAGGTGTGGAGTGCTTGCGAATCACCGTTGGAGTGGATGGGACTCTGTACAAGCTCCATCCACAGTGAGTACCTTGGTTCCACTTCCCTTTGCTGTTTGCACTGTGAAAACATAGCAAGCTGCACCAGCTTTGCGCTGAGATGATTGAAAACCTGAGGGGGGTCAAGGATTTAACACATTTCCCTGCATTTTGTCATTTCCCTTTCCCAGCCATAGGATCAAAAATTGTAAAGTCAGATCCAGTTACCACTGGGAGGCTTTTTTCTCTGGGATGTTGAGTGAACCTCATACTTATTTTCCAGTGTTTTGGCAGATTTCTACAGTATCTGAGTCTCCCAGGTGGAAAGCTGTCTTGAGTTTTTGGAGTTGGGTCACTAGTCTGTGAGCAAGGCCTAGAAATAGATGCATTAGCTTTGAGTTGGGAGAAGAAAACCTCCTTCATGATCTCTGAAGATGTGGGCAGTGTGTGGCATCATGCTGAACAAAATTCAAGTGGAGAAATAAAAATTAGAATCTAATTGTGTACAGGAATTTGTATCTTTCCCAAAGTGGAGAAAAAGCAAAAGATAGCAGTGGCTGAGGTTATGGTTTCTTGCTTGTAGGTGAATACAAATATCTCAGATCGGAAAGCAGCTGCTAAAATGTTCTGTTCTTCTCTCCCTTCCCTTTCAGTTTTTCTAGGGTCCTGCGGGAAACCGTGAAGGAGCTGGCACCTCAGTGTGATGTGACTTTCATGCTTTCTGAAGATGGAAGTGGGAAGGGAGCTGCCCTCATTACTGCAGTTGCAAAAAGATTGCATAATGTTGGACAGAAGTAGAAGTGAGCTGTGAAGTAATTCCAGCACTGCCAGGCGTGTGCAGTAGGGGTTTGCTGAGTGGTGATTCAAAGTAGCTTTGTCCAATACCAGTACAAAGGTACTTTTTTTGGGAGAGCAGCTGGTTTTGGCCAACCAGGATTGTGCATTTTTGTCCTGTGGTGACTTGGAGTGGGTGTTTGTGCTCCCCACTGGCATTATGTCTTGGCATACCATGGTCTACTCAGTTCTGCACTTCCTGCAATGCATCTCTAATGCACATGGGAGAGTGAAAACAAAACAAAAGCAACCCAAATGTGTCTTTTTACAACATCTTAATTAAACTACTGCATCACAGCTGAGTTTATCACCAGTTTCTTAGCATTTGTGTGCTTAGTTTTGTCTTGGCCTGGCTCAAAGAGTATTGAGATTCTGATGTTGCATCTTATCTAGTGGACATATTTGTTCAGTGCTTCACAGGTTTTACAATAAATTTGCAAGTGAAATAAATGAATGGGCTTTGGTCAGTGATGCTCCTCCTGCTGCTGCACTGGTTGCAGGTGTAATGTAATACTTCCCTGAGTACAGGAGGCATGTTTAAAAGACATAAGTAAAGGAAAAAAAAAGTGATTCCACAGAATATCAGTTTGTATCCAAATATGTCAGTGCATCTGAATCACATAAAGCTAAAGCAATGCTGGATGGATTCTGACTGTGACTGATTCTTTTGATCCAGAAGGAAAGAGAGAATGTAGAAGGAGCTACAGAGTCTGCAATGTCTGTGTCAGGGCTACATAGAGTGTATCAAACAAGCCACCAAAATATCTGTGTAGAGGGGGAAAAAATCAACTGAATTTCTGAAAGTCTCCTCTTTGTTTTCCCTCTGTTATCTTCTTGCATGTTCCTGAGAGAATTGTTTTCATTTTGTGCAACGAAGTTTATCCTTGGTTTTCATTTTCTATTGCCTGCTGCTCTGCCTGTTTGTAATCTGTAAATAAATCTGTGTTGTTGTGAGCCTTTGCTTTTCTGTCCAGTACATCTTCTGAGTTGTGGGAAGAACATGCAGGTAAGTGGGAGCTTTCTTAAGACCTAAATCTTTAAACCTAAACCTTTCTTTGACTCTAAATCTGTAAGAGCACTCCGCAGCACTTCAGTGATGGTAAAGGTGGTTTGTGGATAGAACTCATGGCCTTGTATGACCAAATGTCCCTCACCTGATTTACTCAGAACAAATCAAAACAAAAATATGGTAGAGACAGGCAGCAAATCTGTGTCCTGCCTGTTCTCTGTTCTCAAGTATTCCTGCAGCTCTTTTAATCTTCTCTTTGTGGATATTTGCTTCCTTGTGGGCTGACAGCAGAAAGTGGGGCCAAGAAATGGGCTTTAAGCCTAGTTAGGTCAAAAAGCAACTGTGGTGCAGGGGGATAAAGCAGTTGGGATTATGTAATAACCTGTAACAAGGCTGCTGCTGGGTTTAAATTTAGCAATCACAAATTCAAAATTGGAAGCTACAGACTTTTGCTGTTTCATAGTTTAAAAAAAACCAAAATGTGTCAACAGCTCTGTGTCTGTGTTGGAGTTATTGGATGGGTAGAAGATACTCGCAAATAATTTCCACTTCTGAAGGAATTCCTCGTGGTGCTGATCTCACTGTACTGAGCAGTTGGGAAGAGACAAGCTGTGAACTCATACTACATTTAATGTTTTTCTCCTTTCGTCAAGAAACTTAGTATTTTACTTTTTCTTTACATTTCAGAATCCACAGAGCTGCAAAAATCAAAGCTTCCTATGTAGTAAGGGCAGTTAACTGGAATGGAAGTTTGTTGCTGGTGACAGGTTAAATTTTGAGGGGCCGGCTGTGGAAGGAAAAAAAAAATCAGATATTGAGTGTATGTGGGGCCTAGAATAGCTCTTCTAGGCTGCTTTAGGCCCCAAAGGGAGAAACGGGGATTTCAGCACCTGAAATCTTGTACTATCTGTGTGGTTTTGGCCCTTTTTGTGGGAGATTCGATTTTGCTAATCTGCAAAAGTGCACCTGTGAGTGAAATATGTCCCTGTACATCTGGAATGAGGCGATGCAGACTTGCCCCAGGATGGCCACGTGAGGATGGCACAGAACACCTTCTGTACTTTTATTCTAAAGCCTGTTCTGCACAATTGGAATGCAAATCAGTAACAAAGCAAGGTAAACCCCTCACATATAAAGAGAAATCTTATCTTGCTTTGATTTTTCTTTTTAGTCCTTCTGGGAAATGAAATACACAGAGTCAGTTTACACCTCAGCTGCAGTTACTCCTTTGTCTGCAGCAGATTAGACATACACAATATTTTTTTGCATGTGCAGTTTTCTTCCCAGTGAGTCCATGGGTGTCATGGTACCCGATGACATGGACCTGAAACTGCTCACAAAGTGCTCAGCAGCTCTTGCTGAGGTCCCTGAGAGCCAGGGCACGTGTGCTGCTGCCTTTGCTGCAGGCAGCTCCCTTGCTCTGCAGCCAGGCAGCTCCCACAGGGCTGGACACACATCTGGGCAAGGAGATGGCATCTGAGCTGGGAGCAGCTGCTGGTGAAAGGGAATGAGCAAAGCTTCACTGGGCAGCCCTGCAGAAGGGCAGGAGTGGTCACTGTGGGATTTCACCAGGGATACAAACCCCACTCGTGGTTTTGCAGACATCCCATAAGCACACAGTGCTTTCTCTAAGCCAGAACTTTCTCCATCTGGGTAATGATGCAGCATGAAGTTCCTGATTATGTCAACATGTGGAAATTCAGCGACTGGTGCAAACTTGCCATCTCCCTTGTACAGATATTAAACTGCTGAAGCAAAACACTTCCCTGCCATCTGTACCATCGTCTGTGGTGATTCAAGCCCTAGCTCACAATAAAAGTAGAGGCTTTCTATTAAGTGTAACACAGCATACCCTGTGCTGAACAGCATGTGCTGCACTTTATCACATGACAGTGTTAGTCAATATAAAATAAAATGGGATTGTTCCAGTTTCATATCTCTAGATTTTTATTTTTCTATTTTTATTTTTCTACTGCTTCTTGGATGGCTTTTTGATGCTTCATTTCTGCCTGCTTTCTCTCCAGTTAATACATCTAGTGCTTGAATTTATCAATTTTGTTTTGATGCTTCTTGAAGACGTGAATACCTTTTTTCACATCTATGTCACACATGTAATTTGGAAAGTTGAAAGATCTTTACATCACAGGTGTGATAGAAGTATTACTGAGAGAAGGAAATAAGGTTTATGCCTTTCAGAAATTTCCCGTAGATGATTGCAGTTACATTTTCATCCATGGTGGAAAAAATAATCCTAAATATGTTATTTTGCCAGCTAGAGACATATTTTAGTGGCTATAGATTTGGACAGCACTGGCCCTTGACTCATAACCCAGAGAAAATGAAGTAGCAGCTCAGTGGTGACATATTCTCTTTGTCACTCTGACAAAGTTCAAAAGTAAATATAGGATCATGTGGAAATCTGTCAGAGATCCTGATTAGCATGATGTCCGTTCTCGAGAAGTCAATATTATATAGGATTAGCAGATTAGTGTAAAGGAGTTTGAGGCTGAAATGTAGGCAACACCAAAATGAAAGTATTGTTTCTTCCATCTTTCTTGATTTGTTTCTTTGTGCTTGGTGAAATGAGCTGGCTTGGGTTTGAGGTCACCATAGGAATTTGGTGGAAAGGAGAGCAGGAGTCTTGGAGAATGTTGTCCTGTTCCAGGTAAACTTACTCTTTCTCTAGGAAGGACCATCACTGCCTTGAACAGCCATTGCAGGCTTATCCAGAGCATTTCTCAGACTTGTAAAGTCAGTAGCTTGTCAAGTGATAAATACATATATAGATGTAAAATGATGATATTCCTGTACACAGGTGGCCTGCTGAGGTCAGAGAAGGAAGGCAGATACCTTCTTTGTCCCAGCACTGAATCCACTCTGCAAAGCTGATCTGGAAAGCAAGATAAAAAACCACCAAAATTTTAATTAATGTTTTCCTTTCTCTCATTGATACTATCACCTTGCAGGTGCACACTGAAGGTGCTGTAAACGTGATGGATCATGTCTGTCTGAGAGGGGAATGCCAAAATAATTTTGATCTTGTGCGCTTTTTTAACACCCTCCAGATGCCAGCCCCATCTCTGCTCAGCATTACACTTCATCTGCACTCTATGTCTGGGGGCTTTGCCCAGCCCAGGCACCTCTAGAGTCAGTAAAATCTGTGTTCTGTGAAGAGAGAACAGATTTGGTAACAAATCTGGTAAATATGGGTTCCTCCAGAGAGCTCTTCCCACTGGCACAAGGAATTGGCTACAGGAAAATGGACAAAGGGCTCCAGGTGGGAGGATTCCTGTGCAGGAGCTGAAGAACCAAATGTTGGGGAATCTTGGAAAGCAGGAGCTTGCTGGGAGGAGTGGAAGAAGATCCTTTCTGTCTTCATCCTTCCTGAATTAAAAATCCCAAACCTAAACCAATCCACCCCCACTAAAACAACTAAAATTCCTATTTTTATCTAGAAAAGTCCGAAACAACAAAAATACAAAAGAGAAGAGGGGTAGACTTAATAGTGGAGAAAAGGGAAGACAGCAATGCAAGGTGTGAAAGGTTAAGAGCTGTTTATTACAAGGTTTATTCAAGGGAGTTAGCTGAGTTAAGTCATTATTGTTTATTGCTGATGGGGGGAGGCAGTGGGGTTGTTACCTTAGTGGGATCCATTTTATTCGGACTTGGAGGTGGGATGTAGCTCCCAGCCTCAGGCATTTCAGAGCAGGGCTCTGTTCTCAACCCCACCGGTGGTATTGGTTCAGTTTTCTTTTCTGAGGGCTGTTTTTGTTCTTCTCCGTTTGCTGCTCCGCTGTTTGGCTTGCCAAAGGTCTCAGTGCCCCTGGAAGTGCCGTTCCCGTGGGATGGCCAGGGATGCTGGGCCATCTGTTCAGCTGTGGGACCGGGACTGCTGCCCGCCAGGCCATTGGAGAGGACTGTCCTCATCGTGTCAGGCTTGTCCCCTACCGGGAGCTAAAAAAAGGCTGGTTTTGTGTTGCCACAAGAGTGGAGAGCAGGGAGGCGTGGAGGGAACGAGAGCCGTGGGGCTGAGCTTAGCCCAGGCATTCCCCTCAGTGCTCACCTGTGGGGTGAGCTGCGATCCTGGGGCAGCAGCCACCTCTGGCACAGATAAAACACGACTGGGATTGGGATGGAAGTGGTTAATGGAGCAGACCAGCTGGTGATGGACAACTTGGTCTTAGAGGGGAGCTGTCAGCAGGAGGAGAAAATGGAAAGGCATGGAGGTAAAGCCAGTGAGGGTCTGAGCAGGTAAACAGGGAAGGTGCTTTCCCAGCAGGCACGGCCTGAACGCTGCAAAGCGGAAAGTTACGGACGCTGATTTGGGAGCAGCAGCTGATTCTGGAAACAATTGAGATAAATACTGGCACGAGAAAGAGAAAAAAAAAAAAAAAAAAAGTCGAAATGCCTGAAGGGCACATCTGCTGTGGCCAGCGATTCTGCAGGAAATGCACTGGAACCAGAGAGAGTCGAGGAAACTGGACATGAACACAGTTCCCAGTGAAGCCAAATGAAAGCCAAGGGCCTGGGAAGTGCCTGTGATAGCGTGCTGAGAATTTGGCTTTCTTTCCCTGGCTCTCCAGTGAAATAGCTGTGTTGTAATGTGGGCCCGAGTCTGGCTGTGCTGAAGGAATTGTAAAGGTGTTTTGTGTTCTGAACTCAGAAATTCTGCTTCAGAGCCTTTTCTGTTTCTTTCAAGTGTGTATTTTCAGAGCAAGGTCTAAAAAGGGTTTTCAGAGCTCTAGGTCTAAAGCTCATTCTGTTAGTCTGAAATTTGAATAATTGCATGGTCATTAAATTTTGCACAAAAAGGAATTGACTCTAAAAGCAGCTGATATGTTATCATGATTAGAGCAATAGCAATGCCTTCTTTCATCACAATGAAGTTACATTGTTAGAGAGCATAATTGACATTTTTCATTGAAAGATTAAGAAGAATTTGTTTACAGCTTGCAAACAAAGAGGTTTTAATTCAACAAACTGCAGCAGGAATAAGCAGTAAGTGGCATTTTCATCTGCTGGCCGGCTAGAGCTTTAGCTGCAGAATGCTGTGGATAGAGAAGTATGAAGGAATTTGCAGCTCAATATCTGCCCAGTAAAGCGTGCACCACGCTGGCAAATGCCAGAAAGCTGACAGGGAGAAACCTTGAGTGCAAAGAAACAAAGGGCTAGAGTTAATATTAGCACCTTTTGGGAAGACCCCACGGCTTTTGGAGAGCAGCTTCATGCCACCTGTTATGCAAAGGTCAAGGTATGGCATTTCTGAGGATGCTTTTGCCATGGAACCCTCGGGATAGCACCTGTCTACTCAACTGGCT
Organism: Brachypodius melanocephalos; assembly: GCA_013398615.1. Lineage (NCBI taxonomy): Eukaryota > Metazoa > Chordata > Aves > Passeriformes > Pycnonotidae > Brachypodius > Brachypodius melanocephalos. Next base: position 843,275 of record VZSR01003210.1, on the reverse strand, counting down.
GATAAAGTAGGTATCTGGGTTATTTTTGTTTCTCTGGGTTTGTTGCTTCATGGTCTAATAGGCTCAGGAGCTAAGTGGTCCTGGCGTTTCAAAGTGGCATGTTGTGATTGGAAGGGGGTGCTGTGGAAGTGTTTGGAAAGCAGATCCAAATGAAGCACCATTGTCATTCGACTGCAGAGAGGCTCTTTTGCTTTTCAAATATATTTGGGATCCTGTTTGTGCTGGTGGTTGTGTCTTACTGTCCAGACTGCTCTCCAGATAAAGCCAAGGGTATGTGGAAAATTCGGGGTTTTTTTAAAGCAAATTCCTCTCGTGCAGTTGGAAGTCGTTTGGATTTACTGTCCCAGCTCTGGTCAAAGTTTAAGACCCCAAGTCAAACCCTGCTGTTCTGAATATGCAGCACCACAGAGTGAGGAAAAAGTCCCCTTGGGGCACTCGGGGTGCTGACAAATCTCTGCAAGGAGGGTGCTCATCCCACCAGCCAGGGGAGCACGTGTTGAACCACAGGCAGTGACACTGCTGGGAGGGGAGGGAAGGGGCTGGCCAGGCTGAAACTGTAAACCATGAGAGCTCCTCACCTGTGCCACACCTGCGACACGGCAGCTTCATGCTGGCAACCTGAACGTGCAGCACCTGATATGGAGGGCAGGTGATAAAACAGCTGAGGGCATTTTCTGGGTCTGAATGTTGACTGATAGCCACAGGCTGTTGTTGCTGTTCAAAACAAGGTTACAGATAAAACTTGCCATGAAAACATTTGTTTGTGTCGATGTCAAATGTCAGAGTAGAAATATCCTGCTGCTGGCAGACAGGGATGCCCAGGGTCTGTCAGTGCTGGGTCAGGTCCCAGACAGGCTGGTGAACCCAGCAGCTGTCAGGGGAGCCAGCAGGGATGAGCTGTAGTGGCCTAAGATATAGTGGCTCTTGCGAGGAAACTTCTGCTGTCCTAAAAATTGTGTCTTCTTCAAGAAAGAAAGGGAAAGATGAGCAGGATGGGCTTATCTCTCTCTTGCTGCAGCGAGTACTGGGGCTGCAGCTGAAATCTGGGGGCAGAGCTGTTGACCAGGAAGTCAACAGAGCTGGGCTGCACATTTAAAGCACTGAGATGGCAAGAAAAGCTTCTTTTTTCATATTACAAAAAAAAGAACTCTCCATCACCCATCCTTCATAGCTATGTGGAGAAACCAGACTCTCAGGTTCCTACCAGGAATGGGTCAGGGGGATGGAGAAACCTGTCCAATTAAAACAAGAACTTGCTTTCTGACACATACATGAGCTTCTGTTTATTGAAAATTGTTTATTCCACCTCTCCTTTTCTTTTTTGTGCCTGAAAATCTGAGAATGAAGATGGGGATCCAGAATCTCTTCTGGATTTGTATTTGACCTGGTGGGTGCCCAACACCCACCCAGCCTGCCTGCAGTCTCTTCCTGCAGGGACAAAATAGGAGGAAGAAGCTCATGGGTGGATATAAGGATGGGAGATGGGTCACCAATCTTCACCACGGGACAAAGTGATTCCACTTGGGGAAAATACTAATTAAAATGGATCCGGGTGGTGAGAAACAAAGACAAAATTAATGCAACACCTTCCCCAGTGTAGAGGTGTTATTAATGTGCACCCATATCCCCCAGTATGGATACCTGTGCCACTACAGCATTCCCCTGGAACTCCAGCAGCAGAAGAGTCCAGCTTGGGGCAGTTCCCACTTTTCCTCACAGAGAGTCTTCAGTTCCACTGCTACCCCCCCAAAAAACCTGAGAGAGCCAGAGTGGCTTGAGGGAAGAAATGTTGGGGTGGGGAGAGAGGGACAACCCCAAACACACCACGTAGATGCCCAAGGACCTGACTGGGGCTGACCCCGCTGCGTTTCTGATTCCACTCTAAAATGTCTCATGACAGCAGCCTGCAAAACTGAAGAAGCCAAAATTTTGCTCAGCAGTGCTGTTTGCATCTGCCTCCAGCCTCTGTTAAGACAGCTCTGGACTTTAACAAAAAAAGAGAAGTATCACAAGATTATCACAAAGCAGCTCAAAGCCTGCAGTTGCTCCTGGATGATGCTTAGCTGCAAGCCCAGCATCTTGGGCTGTCTTCCTGTGCTGTTTATTAATATGAATATTTTGGTTTTTTCAAAGTTTTGTGGGTTCTTTTAACTGGAATAACAAACTGCTAACAGGACTCAGGTGTTTTATTGTACATTTGCTTGCTAAGCCCTCCTTCTCTGTGTGCTGCTGGAATCTCAGGGCACCACTGTATCTTGAGGATATGCAAGGGCCAGTGCCTAGCTGACATGTTCCCTATCTCCACCATTCTTCTGGGTCACACTTGTAGTCCATAGCCCATAGGTCCCCAATTTCCCCTTTTTCTTGGGTTGATGAGTGTGCATCTGCTGTATCCCATCTGCTGGAGGGGTTTCTAAGAGACCACCTGTCTGTGGGGTGCACGGCTTTCAGAGACATCTTGAGGCCGTGGAAGGAGATGTGAAAACCCACAATTCTGCCTGGTTTTTTTGTTTCCAGTGCCCTGTGATGACCATGTGACGTAGCAAGTGGTGCTCCTGCTATGGCCACACGGAAGGAGCTGAATGCTGTGGATGTACCTGGCTCCTGTTGCTCCCCATCGTGTCAAGTAAGTACCTGCTCTACACCCCTTCTGGGATAAAGGGTGCAGGGCCTTGCCTTGCTGTGAGAATACTGACTGGCCTTGGAGGAGAGTCCCTTACACTGGGTCTTGCTGGAAAAGGAGCACAAACCTGAGGCTTCGGCAATTAAGGCTGGCATCTCTGTGGGTCTATGGTCCAAACTGATTTTTGCTAGCATCAAATGCTGCATCAAGGAGAAATGTGTATCCTTGGTGGGAACTGTCCTCTTAGCCTGGGCTGAGAGGTGTCACCTTGCTTGGTGTCAGTGGAAAGGCAAAAACGAAGGGCAGGTTGTGTTTCCTGTGCTGAAAGTGCCAGCTCTTGGTTATGGATTTACTGCCCACATAGCAAAGGTGCACTGTCATTAAAGGGCACAGGCTGGGACTCTGCCTTTCAAACCTTCTTGGGACACTGCACAGAACCAGCCACCTGCTGAGGTAGCTGCTTTTTGCAGGGCTGAAGGACTGGCTTTGTTTTTGAAAGTCTTCCCACACAGTGGGTGTGTTAGAGCTAAACTTTGACAAATGAGCTCAGTGATCCGTGAGGAGGTGAAGGCAGATTTAGGAAAACTGTCCCCATATAGTACAGTAAATTAGGTTATATTTTCCTTTGTTTAAATCACTGCAAGTGCCCTATCACTTAAGTGAGTTGCTGCTTACACAGCCATCCTTTAACTGGTATTGAAGTGCCTCTTCTGAAGATAACATTTAAATCAAACAACTGAAAATACTTTTAACTTACCCCTTTTGAGATTTCAAACCAGTCTGCATTTTGCTCTTTTTCAGCATAATTTCTTTTGACATTGTTTAATAGCACTGGACATTTAGTAGATCTAAGAAATCTGCACTTGTGCTGGTGTCAGTTTGCTGGAGTCAAGAGAAGTTTTATGAAATGAAACAAATGTTTCACCTTCTGGTCTGGAAAGGCAGTTCACTGACATTGGGTTCATCCTCCTAACACCAACGCCCTTGCATTGCCTTACAGATTGAGTTTGTTGATTTATTTCTGTGTGTGTATGGTCTGCTTTATAGGTATATGAGCTGCAATAATGACTGGCTACCAATGCACGGTGAAAATTCTTGCTTGATACAGCAGTTCTCACTTTAATGGAAAAAAAATGTTTAACTAGGGCAGGGCCCAAGCTAAGTCAGAAAATGGAATTGTTATTGCTTTCCTTTGCAGAGATGTAAAATCAGTCGTATTTCTGACACTGGAGAGAAAGAAGGTGCAGTGGTGAATATCTAGACCAGGAAGGGAAAAAAAGGAAGAGATGAGTTTGGTTGGATTGCACTTGTGTTTTGGTTTTGGTGTGTAAAGGGAGAGCAAAGTGAGTGGACTTGCATGCAAAGTGCCAAGGGATGTCAGCAGGCTGGACCCGAGTTGGAAAACCTCAGTGGGTTGGGAAGCAGCACAGAGCAGCTCTGCTGAGCTAGAGGTTAAGTTTTGTGGTGCTGTGACTCCAGGGAGCAGTTCCCTCTTTTCCCCACATATGTGCAGACGTGGGGAGTCCTTTGCAGGATTGCTCACACAAGCCACAGCTTTTGGAAGTGGCAGTTAACTAAAGACGAAGTAATTTGATTTGTCCCCATCTTAATGAACCTTGCAGTCACTAAGAGGCTGAGAAAGAAATCATCATCCAGGCCTTCCAAATAATGGGGCTTAATTGTAAGCTGTGAGTTTGGGGCTTCTGGTTATCTGCTTTCTGGTTTTCTTAGTTTTGTGGGGGTCATGTTCTTTGCATCCCTCTGATGCTGAAGAACAGCAACTGGTTTAAAGAAATAAAAGCCAACACAGCTGACTGATGCTCAGGTATGGGTAGTTGAGGCATGGAGCATCTCCATCTGCCCCGGGAGTGTCTGTTTCCATGTGAATCAGTAGACAACACCCCTCCTTTGCTGGATATGCTTCCTTCCCCACCGTCCTCTCATCAAGGCCAGAGTCTAGAGCCTAGACAAGGCTGTTTGTGATCCTTAATTGCTTAGTTCACACCTTACATGAATACTGCCTTGTCTTTGGGGGGACTTAAGTCTTGAAGCCCACAGGCCTGTGTAGTGTCTCCAGCCTTCAAATGCTCAGTGTGGTGAGCAATGCTAAAACCTTTCCAAAGAGACTTCATTAAAAAGTAGCTCACCCTTCCCCTGGAGCATCTCCAGAAGAATGGGCCAACCCCCTCGTTAGTCTTCGCGCTTAAAACATCTTTTGGAAACATGGAATGCTGTACCAGGAGCATAAAAACCACTTTCTAAGTGTTCAGTGCTGTGTCCGCACAGGGAGTGGCCTTTCCTGTGCATGGAATGAGCTCCCCTCAAGGCATTCCTGGCTAATTTGGTTTTTTTCATAGGGAAAACATGAGAGAAAAAATCCTGGCTGGCTGTGTGGTAGTGCCTGCTTGCTGTGCCCCCTGGCAAGGAGAAATTGCATAGAATGTGGTTGAACTTGTTCGCCTGAATTGCTCATCAAACTGATCTATCTGCTGCTTTTAGGTTTTCTTAGCAACTTCCACCATAAGTTCAGCACAAAGGAATGGTGATTTCTTCTGTGTGAGCACTTGGTATCTTACCCTGGAATGGGAGCTTTCTCTCACTGCTGTTATGAACTGAGAACTTAGTGTTTATTAGAGAGACTGCTTTCTTTCCCTTTGCTTTGAGAACTGTGAAAGGAAGATGCAATGTGAGAGAACAGGGGATCGAGCATTTTCCAGACACCTAAAAAAAACCCCAAGAAACACAATCACAACTTTATTTTCTTTTTCTTACAGAAGTAGGAAGCATCTGTCAGCTGTGTACTATGTGATAAGATTTAAATAAAAAAGTCCCCCCATTGTATAGTTCAGTTGGAATGCAGAGTTGTATAGAGCAGTGAACATTTAATGAAGAAATAGGCAAAGGAGGGGAAAACATCTTACACACAGCCAGGAGAGCTGATTCACAGAATTACTTCAGTCAGCTGAAACACTTGGGGAGCATTAAATGGGGCCAACAAGATTAGAGTTCCATCAAAATATCTGCAAGTCATCATCAGATGTCACGTTCAGCCTCCAGTAATTTGTCTTAAAGGACAGCGGCTTTCAAAATAGCCTGCTGGATGCCTGGCAGAGCACGTGAGGTGCTGGTAATTAATTGGCTGCTGAACTGATCCCTTCCAGTAAAGCAGAAGGGAAATGCCAGGGCTGGATGCTATGGCAGTACCAGACTCTTGGAGGCACAGGTGAAGAGCTGGTTGCTTCTGCCTGGCAGCCTGTGCACAACTCCTCCCAGGACCCCCAAAAACAACACTCGTGCCTCACTGCTGGCCTGACGTGCAAGCAGGGCTTGCCAAGGGTTGGGGTGTCTGTAGGGATATTTGGCTCCCCCTCCAGCTCTCTGACAGGGAGGAAGCTCATTCGTCCCAGCGCTGGTTACAGCATCAAAGCTGGTCATGCGCTCTTATCCTTGCACGGAGCAGTTTAAAAATACCACACGTTTAAATATTGCAGCTGTTTTGCCTTGGATGGACTGTTACATTTTCTCTAGTGGCTTTTACTCTGTCAAGTTCATTTTTCCTTCATGCCATGTTGACAATTGAAGACAAACCAAATTATTTGCAATACTTCTTTACCATCCCTTAATTGCTTTCGACTGTCACATGAACCCCCTCCTGCTCCAGTGTAGACTTAATTCTTCAATTTACTTGGGGGGGCTGTGATGTGTGCAGGGGTTTTTTTTCATTGCAAGAGGGCTTGTCCAGTGATGTTTTGAATTTACTTTTTGCTTCCTGTAGCTTAAAGGAAACCTGAGACTGTGTTTCTAAGTTTGGAAATATGTTATAATACAAATGATCAGGGAGCCAAAGGCTACTTTAGTGATCTGTTACTTTCTCAATTCACTTCCAAGTCACAATTTTGGCAGACAAAGTAAACAAACATCCTCCTCTTGCATGTTCTTACAACAGGTGTCACCTTAAAGAGAGAAGACCACTGTGAGTATTTTAGCTGTTTGATTCTAATTCCTCGAGAGCCAGAGGGGATGCTTTGAATTCCTTTCATTTGGTCAAAGATTAGTTGAAAATAACTCGAGCTTGTGTCCAAGTGTTTTAAATGAATAAGCATTCCTGCAGCAAGGTAACTGAGGGGAGTACAGTGTATGTAGGTGGAGTTTAGGGTGTTTGAGAGGAGGAGAGAGATAGTAGCGCTTGTAAACCTCACCTAGAGGCTGCTCCACTGACGTAAAACCTGTGGGAATTGAGCAGTATCAGGCAGCATTCAGACCAAAAAGAGCTAAGTCTGTCTTACCTAGTGAAGCAAAAGCTGTGAACGTGTAGGCTTACTTTCACAGTATTTATAGAAAGAGAACACCCGAGAGTGAGGAGAGTGATCTCAGAGGAAAGATAAGGCTTAGCAGATGACAGATGGATTGAAAACAGGAGCAAGCCTGGCTGGGAATTAAAGATAGGTTCTGACCAGCAGAAGAGGAGGAGCGTGACTGAGCAGTGAATTACGTCTGAGGGAGAGCTTGGTCAGTCTGTGCGAGGGATTGGGTGACGTTGCTGGACTCTGGGATGATTCAGCTCAGCTCCACGTCCCTGTGCCACCCATGTGAGCTCCAGCTGTGCTGGTGGCAGGGCGCTGTCCCTGTGCCTGCAGTGAGGCACCCTGGCTGCACCAGCAGCACAGCCTCGTCCTTAGCTTGCCAAGCAAACAAGCAGGAGTAACTCGTACAGAGCAGTGAAATGCTCGGTGAAAATCTCTCTGAGCTTGGAGCCAGAGAAGGAAATCCTGCCCACCCTGCCTGCAGTGACTAGGGCAGTCTGAAGGAGGATGTGTCTGCCAAAGCAGCTCTTGATTTTGGCCAGGGAAGCCATTTAATTAAAGCAGTGCTGAAAAGGAAGCCGGAAATTCAAGAAGCAGATTTTTAATCATTTAGACTGTGGTAGACAATCTGTATGCAAATCACACCTCCCCAGCATCATCACCCTTTGGACGGGTGTGTGTTCCTGTCCCTGTGCATGGACAGGGTGCAGGCAAGAGCCCCATGGGCTGCTGACATGTGTCACTTGACATCTCCAGCCTTTATTGTCTGGAGGGGCCCTGTGTCACTTTGTGCATGCCTGGGCCCTCAGAGCCCTCATGGCCGTGGATGTCTCCTTGGGGTGCTGGGGAATGCACTCCAACGTGGCAAAATTGTGGGGAGGAGAAGCCCTCTCCAGCAGCGCATTATCAATGAATCACAGGATATCCTGAGTTGGAAGGGATCAGTGAGTCTGATTGCTGGCCCTGCACAGGATCGCTGGAGGAATCACACGATGTGCCTGAGAGCACCTGGGCCTGACACAACCCTGTCAACTAAACCACAGCGTGGAGTGCCACATCCAACCTTTCCTTAGACGTCTCCAGAGAAGGTGACTCCACCACCTCTCTCGGCAGCCCATTCCAATGTAATCACGCTTTCCCTGAAGAAATTCCTCCTAATGCCCAACCTGAATCTCCCCTGGCACAGCTGAAAGCCATGTCCTCTTGTCACAGTCTCCTGCCGGGGAGTTGTAGAGACTGAGAAGGTACCCACCGCTGAGCCCCCTTTTCTCCAGCCTCAGCACTGCAACTCCCCCAGCAGATTTGTGCTTCAGACCCTTCCCCAGCTCCGCTGCCTTTCTCTGGACACGTTCCAGCCCATCAATGTCCTTCCTGAATCCATGGACCCAGAACTGGACACAGCGTTTGAGGTGCAGCCCCACCACTGCTGAGCACAGGGGGAGAAGCCCTTTCCTGGTCCTCCTGGCCACGCTGTCCCTGGCACGGGCCAGGATGCCACTGGCCTTGGTCACCAAGAAGAGGTTTTGTTTCTTTTTTCCTTTCCTTCCCCTCCCTCCCGCCCCCACGGCTGCTGTGGAGCCCCTCTGGGGTACGGCGGGGCGCTGCCCTCCTCCTCCAGGCCAGCACAGCCCCCAGCCGCTCCCGCCGCGCACCCGGCACGTCCCGCCGGGCGGGGCCGGGCCGGGGCAGCAGCAGCAGCAGCAGCAGGAGGAGGAGGAGGAGGAGGAGGAAGGGGCGGCGCTCGGCTCGGCTCGGCTCGGCTCGGCTCGGCGCGGCCATCCCCGGGCCCAGCATCGCTGCGTGCGCGGAGCCGCCGCTGCAGCCGGCAAGATGATCGCCGCCCAGCTCCTGGCCTACTACTTCACGGAGCTGAAGGAGGACCAGGTCAAAAAGGTTAGATGGACATCCCCCGGCCCAGGGCCGTCCCCCGCCCACACCGCTTGATTTGTTTTTTTTTTTTTTTTTAAGTGTTTAAAAAAACTATTTTAGATCTTTTTTCTCCGCACGGTGGTTTCCTTGCATTGTCCCCAGAGTCATCCAGCTGCGGGAGAAAGGAGGGATAACCCCGGGTTTAATCCCTCCGGAGCATCGCCGGTGGAGATGGGAGTGGGGTGTGTGTGATGGATGCACAGCGGCCGGCCAAGCAGGACCTGGGGGGCTTTGGCACTGAGGGGTGGCGGTGATGGCTTTTCCTGGTTTGCGTTGGCACCAGCATCCCCAGAAAGGGGATTTCCCCTTCTTTCCACGGATGCCTGTGAGCATCCCCACTCCAGCAGGCGAGGAGCAGGTAGTTTTTGAATTATGTGCCGCTGCAGGATCGGAATTTACAGGAAATGGTTGTCAGTTGTGCTTAAAAAGGAGCATTTCCATAGGCTTCTTTTCCTTCAGCGTTGGGTGTTTGCCGCTGCGTGGTTGGTACAGCCCTGGGATCGAGCACTGCCACAAGGAAAAGGGTGCGGAGCATAAATAGAGGGTGCGGAGGATAGAAAAAAACATGGCAGTTAGGTCCTGGCTGAGCATATTGCAGAGCTGTAGGGAGCGGGGAGCCTGGGGATAGGATGTGGGGACACAAATTGGGAAAATAATTGCAAATGTCGATGAGTCGGGGCTGACGTCAGGAAACGGAGGCTTCCCCTCTGCCACCTCCTCAGGCGGTGCCGTGTGACCCACCTGGGTGCGTGGCTGAAGGCATCCCTGAAATATTTCGGGAAAGCCTCAATGACAGCACTAGTAGTACTGATCTGTAGTGTTCTTGGGGCTTGAGAATCTCCCCAGCAGGAGAAGAGCACCTCGTCCCTTTGGGATTCTGGCTGTGCCTGGGCAGAGCTCAGCTCCGGTGTGTGGGTGACTCACCCTGCCCCACTGGAGACGCGCTCACCCATACCCACTCCTCCCTCGGAGAAAACCCCAGACAGCTTCCCGTGCTTTCCACGTCTCCTTCCGTTCTTTAGGGCTTTTGCTGTTCCGCCCAGCGGCTCTCGCGAGGAGCCCGAGGCTGCGCTCATCCTGCCGCCTTCTGCACCTCCTGGCCCCGCGTTCGTGGCTCTCCCCGCTGCCCAGGCCCGCTGGGTTCCCTTTCCTGCGGGGTTTGTGAGCGCTGCTGCTGATGCCAGGCGTGCATGCCTGGGTCAGGCCTTCTCTGCCTCGCTGTGTGTTATATTTAGAACGCCAAGATAAGCACGAGTGTGTGCGGTGGCCGAGGAGCGGCGGAAAGGCTGTGGGGAAGGCACAGGGGGAGCATGGAGGCACAGGGAGACTGCGGTGTTCTGGGGGTTATTTATTGCAGGCCGGTTTGGCACCGTGGGGCTGCTATTGTCTGACAGCACGGGAAACCGTTTGGCCAGGGAGCTGTAAAGCATTCTTACGGATCCGTCTGGTTTTGTCTGGAAAATCGAAGAAAAAAAAAAAAAAAGCCCGTTTGAAAAGTCGAAAAAGCAGGCTGCTGTTTTTAGAGGATGTGTAAGACATCCTTTCTTGTTTGTGTCCTTTTGGAACGGGTATTGAACCTCCTCAGTTTTGGCTGTTCTGTAGGGAGGATGTCTGTGGCAGCCAGAGGCTCTGCTGCCCCGCAGCCGCTGGCAGCCGGTGGGCTCCATTCCCTGGTTCCCCGAGTGGCAAAAGTGCTCCTGCTCCATCTCAGCGTGCTGCCTGTGAGGTCTGTGCTCCATCCGTGTGTCCCTTCTGGGGATACGTGCCTGCACGGCTTCACTTCAGGTCCCTCCCTCTCCTCCCGGCTTGCGGAAGAGCAGCACTTTCTGCTGGTACGTGCCTGGGGCTGAGGGCTGCCAACCAAGGCGTTGTCCCTGCTCTCCGTGCCGCCCCGTGGGGCTCCTGGATGCTGTGGCTGCTCCTCTGCATCCCTGGTCCGTCGCAGCCATCGCACATTTGGTGGCATTCCACAGCATTTGGTGGCAGGTCACCTTCAGGATGCTGCTGTGGGTCACAGGAGGTGTGTGAGCAGCTTAAAAGTACTGATGAGCCAAGGCTGAACACTCTTGTTCTCTTGTGACCTTCTTTTCCTTTTTTTTT
>VZSR01003210.1:810466-832309 GCA_013398615.1 Brachypodius melanocephalos | reverse complement strand
TTTTTTTTTTTTTTTTTTTAATTCCCATCTCTGTGTAGCACTAATGCTCTGCAGCTGTCTTTCTACGTGGGAAGCCTGTCGAGGAGCATGGATGGGGCTGGCGGTTTCAGGCCCTGGGGATAACCTGCATCTGAGAATTTGTGCTTCTGTACTGGGTCTGCTGGATTTGTGTGTACCCCCTGAAGTTTCAGTGTGGTGTTTTTCAAACTTGTCATCTTTGGACTGTTTTTCAAGATGAGTCGTGGCAAGCAGGGGGAGTGGGCAGGGTGGAGGTGTAGTGTCGAAGGCAGGGGTTGTTCATGGCGTGAACCCTGTGCCCCTGCAAGGGAGCATTTTCCAATGAAACCACTCGTAATGGCCCTTCCGTGTCACCTTATTGTGCAGCAGCGAGCTGGCAGTGTGTGATGCCCGGCACTGTGTGAATACACCTGTGGCCCAAGCAGCTTAGATTATCCAGATGTTTTTGCAGACATCTGTTCCCTGGATGTCTGTGATGTTCCAGGGGCAGCAGCAGGAGCTCAGCATCCGCCCCAGCTCAGGCACAAACTCAGCTCCATTTCTCTGAAGAGGTGACTCCCATCCTGAGGGATAAGGAAGTCACAGAGCGTGCCTGGCATGTGTGCCACTGGCCTGTGTGGGGAGAGCTTTGTAAAGCTGCTTTATGTTTCCAGCAGGCTCGTACCTGCCGTAGCTGGCCCCAGCAAAGGGAGCCTCTAGGTGTTGCCTGGTTTCTGTCTGTCAGGGGAACAATATGTTTTTGTTGTCGTACCTGAGTGAAGAAAAAGATCGTGCAATCCAGGAGAGACATGTAGATGTTTAACCTTGAAAAAACACGTGATGGGATGGAGTATAAAATATAACAACTGGTATCAAGAAGAGCTCTGTATTGGTGACTTGCCCTTATAAAGGCTTTTTAGGAACCAATCTGATAAATCATAAGTAAGCAAAACAATTTTGAAATGTCTAAACTACTTGTTTTAACATGCTTTGGCTCCTGATGAATCTTCCTCATGCTGAAAGGAGTATGATTAGCTCTGCAGAAAAATGTTTTCATGGTGAAGAGTTTTGGTATGAAGCCTGTGTCAGTAAAATAGATGCTAATGATTTCTGAAATTGTTGTGGGAGAGCTCTCTTCTTGGATACCACTGGCTGTTGTCAGTGCCTGGGGAATGAGGCATGTGTTTAAGGAATGGCCCTTAGGTTTAAGCCTTTAGTTAGTTTAGCTGCCTGTTTCATTTATAATTATTCACAACTGCTGCCATGGCTGGATTTTCAGAAACTTCTTTTCCCCAAGTACAAACTGCACTTTTCCTGTGTGACCAGGAAAAATTACGTGAATGTGGTTCAGATGATGAAATCCTATTTTTAAAAAATTGCTCACAGATTCTGTCTCTAGTTTGTTTTGGTTTTGTTTCTTTTTTTTAAAAAAAAAGAAGGAAAAATGTGATTGAGCTTCTTGGAGGACTCCCATAGTGGCAGACTGGGAAGATGCCCTTCCTCGGGGGGTGACTCTGAGGTGGCAGCTAAATAAAGGAGTGTTTTCTGCTCCTTGCCCACGCAACTGTCTGTCTGAAATTGTTCCTGCCCTCTGCCATCCGCTGGGAAGGGCTGGCACCTTGTCTCCCATGGGAGTCTCGGTGGGGCTGCTTGGGTGCTGCCAGCAGCTCCTGTCTGTGCTGGGCAGCCTCTCCACAGCTTCCCTGTGCGTACGGCTGAGATTTGCTTTGTGATCGGCTTTTATTGCCGGCAGGGAGTTATTAAACATCCATCCCATAATCCAGCCTCCGGCTCCCCCCGCCTCAAGTTATTTATGGCTGTTTGCTGGGAGTTTTCCCTCGGAGGGCTGCACTTACTCCCTTGCTGCCACACTGCTGGAATGACTAACCCTCTTCCTGCCTGGGAGAAAAAAAAAAACAACAAAAAAACAAACAAACAAACAAAAAAAACCAAAAAAACCCCAACCAAACAAAAAAAACCAAACCAAAACCTGCTTTTTTTTTAAAAAAAAACAACTATTTTTTCTTAGTTTTTCGTGGTTTTGGAATCTGTACCACATGGGAGTGACTTTTTTTTTTCCCAAGCGGAGGCTGGGTGTCCCCGCCCCGGGAATCTCGGCGGTGGGGATGGATGGCCTGGGTGCCGTGCAGAGCGATGCTCCCTGCGTGCAGGAGGGTCCAGCCCAATTATGTAAGGGCGCTGGCAGCGCTCATTGGTCTTTAAAGAGCCCTCCCTCCCGTTTTCCCTCGCTGCTGAGGGCAGCACAGGGGCAGAGGTGGGGAGAATGGGCTCGTCAGTCCTGACTGTGCAAACGCCACAACCTGCGCTCACAACAGGGCTTTCGGTGAGCGGGAATCCCTCCGCCCTGGTTTTGGGAGGAGGATGCAGCAGTGGGGCTTTGTAGAGGGGTGTATTAATTGCACGGCGAGGTCTGGCTGTGATTGATGTTTACTGTAGCTTTCACTGGGAGATCTGGGGAATCGTCCCTCTGAGCGGCAGCGTGGGCTGCTGAAAGCTCAGCCTGGAAAAGAGGTTGGTTCCCCCGCCTCCTTTTAAAGGGAGTATTCTCATGCTCTGACATCATGGCTTTACACACTCTGCTAAAAAAAACCCGTGGCAGGGTTTGCCGTGAAGGAGAGACCTCGCTTAGCCAGACTCCAGCCTCTGCATCCATCCCCGAAGTGTTTGGGGCTGCAGAGAGGGCACATCCCATCCAGGTTTTGTTCTTGGAGTGAAATGATGCCCGTGACTGGCTGTGGTTGTTGCTGTGAAGGGGCTGTCAGCCCATGAGGGCGGCACAGGACACAGCAGGGATGTGGGGATGCTGCCCTGGGGTCTTGCATTTGGCCTCTGTTGCCAGAGAACCTGAGCTCAGCTCTTCTACCCTTCAGCTGTACGCCTGCACCGTCACGTCACCGGTTCATGGGGAAAATGCATGGTCTCATTTCATCGTGGTGTTATCAATCATGGTATTGTTTCTCTGCAAGCAATGACACTGAAAAGTTCACAGCTTGTGCAGCCTCTGGCTGTGTCCCCTGTGGTTCAGGCTTGCCTGGCCCCCAGCCCTGTGCTTCGGGGTCAGGCTGGGTAGCTGTGCCCAGCAGCACTCTCCCTGCCTTCCTCCTCCTCTGCGTAAATAAGGGCTGGGTCATGGCAGGAGGGTGTCTGGCTCAGGGAGATACTGTCTTTGGGAAGACCTTGAGTAGGCTGGGCAGGAGTGCTTTCTGTATGAGCAATTAGATTGCTGCTGGTTTTATGGTCACTTTAGGGTTTAATGACGTTTTGATTGCATTTCCTTTGTGAAGGGCGTTATTCATCGCTTCCCATCTCAAAGTCCCTGGTATATGGAGCACTTGTGTATGTATGTTTCCCATAAAGTGTTTTATTGTGGCCTTGTTCTTGTAAGACATAGTGCCAACTTGGAGATGAGCTGCTCTCAAGGCTTCCAGAGCAGCCTTGGCACAGAGCTGGCCTGGGGTTTAAAATGAGGTGGCTTTTCCAGTTTTGCTGAGGACAGAAAACATGGGCAGGGCTTTATTTTTTTCAGTCTTGCTGAGCTGCGGGCAAAAGTGATCCCAAAGGTGTGGCTTCGATCTGAGCCCTTTGCAGAACCAAATTTCCAAGGCAGGTAAAGAAACAAGGCAAGAATAGACTGGCAACTGAGGTAAAAAGGGTGGGAAGTGTGTTTGGCAAGAAGCCCTCAAGGCCATGTTGTATTTTTCAGGCATCAAAGCATTTCTGAGTCTTCCTGACAGTGAGGGCGGTCGTAATGTTATGGAAAGCAGTATTGTTGGAATACTGCCTCCTTTTTCCAAGGACATAAAGCAAGCTCCTGTCATTGGAAGCCACAAGGGAGAAGTCAACAACTTTTAATTTGATGTTTCGTCTCGAGAAGGAAGGTGCCACCTGCCCACAGTCAAGTTCTGTCTTTCCAGACCCTCTGGTGGTTATAGCTTTGGAGTGGGGTAGGAAAAGTGGTCTGCTACACAGAAATGATTTCTCAGCCTGTGATGTAGCCCCAAAACTACTGTGGCAAGTCCTTCCCAATGTAAGGCTTTAAACACAAAGCACCTCTGACACCCACATCACCCCAGCTGGGACAAGGTGCCAAAAAAAGGATTTTTAGCTCCAGCTGTTTAGCTCATGGACAGTCAGGAGAGCTGAGAAGTGGGGCAAGGGCTGGAGGTGGTGGTCTGAGGCCACAGGCAGATGGTTTTGTGTGGAAGAGAGGAGGAAGAGTGATGTGGGGCTGGGTTGTGCCATGGGAAGACAGTGGGATGGAGCCCACCTCAGCAGGTCCTAGACTTGTACGCCTTCCACGATTTTGGGTCAGAAGATAAGGCATGAAGCGTGTGGCTGTGCTGTCAGCTTGGCCAGAGCCCTGGGGCCATGCTGGGGCTGTGCACTGTCCTTGCAGTTCGAGAGAGGTGTAGCCCCAGTGGGGCACCTCAGGGCAGCCTTTCACCCCGGGGTGCTGTGTTCCTCCCCAGATTGATAAGTACCTGTACGCCATGCGGCTCTCCGATGAAACGCTGCTGGACGTCATGGCTCGCTTCAGGAGGGAGATGAAGAACGGCCTCTCCAGGGATTTCAACCCAACAGCTGCAGTGAAGATGCTGCCCACCTTCGTGAGGTCCATTCCTGATGGTTCAGGTAAGGAGCTGAGTGGTTGTTTTCCGTGTTAGACATGGTGTGCTTTGTGGAAACCTGTTAGAAATATACAATGTCCTACCAAGAACAAGAGGGGTTTACTTCCTGGCAAGCCCAGACAACATTTTGAAGGCAGCCTCCCCTCTGTGTGCAGGTCTGTTCCCGCAGATGCTGGAAGATTTTGTGATTCCTTTGTCAAAGCCATTTTGGTGCCAAGGGAAGGGTTCTTCCTAGCAGTCAGTTCACTCTCAGTTGGTACATTTGCTCTGAGACCTGTCTGCCAACGATCAATACTCCACATGGGCTGATTTTTGATTCATGCAGTTCACACTCACGTGACCTGGAGTCTTAAATACAGTGGCTTTTAGTAATTTGCTGTTTCCTTTGACATCTCCTTACTTTTTCCCCAGTGGAAGTGTGAACCATTACAGGCTGAATTTGAGTTTCCTGGCATTCATTTTGCATTTTGTAGCTTCATCTTCCAGATTGTCTTGGGGGAAAACTCACAGAACTCGAGGAGGATGTAGCACGTGGCTCACAAAGCTGCTGCTCTGGTGTGCTCAGCTTTTTCTATCTAGATGCAGGACTTGTTTTTTTCCATGCCCACTGTACCAGATAAAAGTGGCACAAGATAAAAGTCTGCTATCAGACACCAAAAAGGTGTTATGTTGGTAATTGAGACCGAGATTGCCTCTATTACTTATTACTTAAAGCTTACTGTGTGTTTGTAAAAAATACCATCTATAGAGTATCTAAAAATATTTATAAACATTATATAATAGCGTTTATTATTTAGTAGTAACACTGGGTTTTCCTCTCCTGTAGCATGAGCTGGTTAACTAGTTTGGTGCCTACCACAAATTAACTAGTTTGGTGCCTACCTGCGCAGAAATTGCAAGAACTGCATAACCGAGTTATTACATATTTTGAGGCTCTTTTTTTTTTTTTTTTTTTTTTTTTTTTTTTTTTTTTTTTTTGGTTAAAATCGAGAATTTATTGGTTAAAGAACATGAGGCCAGGTGCTTTGTGTAACGTGCTGCTGCTGTCTGGCAGGTGGAATTCTTTGATAGCTCTGCTTTGCTGTCGCTTTCTGCCATCTCAAAATTTTTAGTTGAGATGTGATTTGCTGTCTCAAGAAAACCAAAAGGAGAATGTATTTGAATCCTGTGTTTCCCTTAATTTAGCATTGCTGGCTGTTATGTTGAAATGCTGTGTTGAAATTTGCAGGCTGTTGAGAAAGCCAGGAGCTGCCACACACAGCTGGGTCACAGGCAGAGGTTGCACTAAGGGTTTGTACATGAGGTGACTTGAGGGCTTTTGTGTGGAATCCCAGCATTTTTACTGGCTCCAAAATCCCTGTTTTTTCATTCATGTTTGTTTGGAGTTCATTTGAGTAGTGACTTGTCCCCAGGTCCCTGCTTCGTCAGGCGCTGCACAGTGTCAAATCTGAGCTGCTTGCACTGGGTCAAATAATTTTGAAAATTGTTCCATTGTACAAACTGGGAAAACTTAGGGTTGGCCCAGGAAAAAGGGCATCTGCACATGGTCAGGAGAGATTGCTGAACACTGCTTGGACCAAGGATGAGCCAGAGCTGTGAGTAGCCCTGGTTGTGCATAGGTGTGTCTGTATGTCAGGGCATTAATTAAAAATCATTAATTACACATCTATTTAGAAAAGAACCTCCTGTATTGTGTACAAGGGCACCAAGTTCTTAATGCTGGCTCCTGCCAGCCTCTCCAGGTTGGGCACGCTGCTGGCAGTGCTTTGCAGCATGGCTTAGAGCAAGGCAGTGCTTTGCCCTGGACAATTTCTATAGAAATCAGTGGTGATCTGTATGTGTAGGTGGTGAGAGCCTCTTTGGATTGGTGTTAGAAAAGCAGGCAGTGCCATTCCATTCTTTCCCTGAAAGGGCACGCTCTGACCCCAGGTATGAGCAATATTTGCTGTGAGGGGGTGTTGTGGCACTTCCTTCCCTGACTCACCTGTGTGTGCCTGTCACGTGTGGCCCAGCTGTCACCTGGGTGCAGCCAGGACAGGCACAGAGCCCCCTTCCCTCTTCCTCCAAAAGGTTCTGGGGGGCCCTCAGGGATGTGGCTGTGTTGATGTGCCCAGAGATGGCAATTTCTGCCTTCAGCTGTCCCTCCGTGAAAGCCAGGGGCTGAAAGGCTGCCCTTTTCTCTGGCCTGTCTCTGATTACTGCCTTGTAAGCTCTTTCCTCTGAGTCCAATTATTATTATGGGAGCTGACTATTCAGAAAAATACTGTTGTTTAGTTTCAGATCAGTGCTTGTGTTCTTTTTCAACAAGGAGTTTGTGAGCAATAATTCTAGAGACTCTGGAGGTGTTGATGTTAGCAGTTTTTCCCCCCACTTCATTCAGAGTTGTTTCATTTACAAAAGCCATGAGGTTTTTCTGTCCACAGTGCCCAGAATGGTACCTCAAGCTAATTCAAAATGCTTTCAAAGGCCAAATAAATTCACAGCAGGTTTGATTGCACCTTGGTTTTACAAAGCACGGATTAAAGGCTGCTGCTTGGGTTTAATTCCTCCAGTGCACAAAAAACCCCCCTCTGGTTGCATGCAGAAAGCTTTACACTCTACTTCAGAGATTTTTTTAAAGCCTGAAGGATGATTTGTAATAATTTTTTACTTTGTGATGAGCTTGGTGGTGCTGGAAATCAAACACCCTAACGTGTTAATTTATTTACAGGAAAGGTATTTCTGAAGTGTACTGTTTGTTTGAGGTATGCACTTAGGCTTGAAAAAAGGCCATCTGGTCCAATGTTGACTTTCCCATTAGTTACTGGAGGTAATGGCTTGCACTCCACAGATGATACCCATAAGATAAAGCTTATTTGGGTATTTGGCTTAATGAGAAACTTGTGGTCAGTGTTTGACTTCCGGACTTGCCACAGTGAAGTGGGTTATGAATTTTTTATGCTGTGCCAAATTAAGGGAACTCCGTCACCAGTTTGCATATGCTCATGTTTTAAATGACATTTGTACTGGTGCAAAGCAATGTTTAAAGCCACACTGCTCAGCAATGGGTGGGGAAGCACTGCAAGATCCGTGTTTTGGCAAACTGGGTTTGCCCGTGTTGTGAGCAGCAAGAAGAAGTTGCATTGCAGTGCAGTAAAATTAGGAGGTGTATTAGAAGTTATGTGCTCCCACTGTAATTTTGCTGTGCTTTTCTTTATGGAGTTTATTGTTCTTTGTGGTTTCTCACATGACAGTGTTTTGTTTCTGTGTTACACTGCAACCTTGGAAAACCAAAAGGACATTTGCAGTGTGTTTTTGCCTCTCTTGGTCTGTTTCTGTTAAAAATCCTGTCCTGAGGGACACCTTGTCCAGTTCATCAGCTTGTCTGGGTGGGATGAGGCTCCCAGAGTGCATGGGCTGATGAAGAGGAACAACTCACTGGGTCAGATTTTAGGAGTTTTGATATGAGTTTGGACAGAGTAACCTCAGAGGCAAGTATGGTTCTGGAGATCCTCGTGGATAAATTGCATACCCGGAATTTTGGTGACAGTCTGGGAGCTGAGTGTGTTTGAGGTAACATGTCAGAACAATCTTCCCAGCTGCTGGAAGTTTTTCCACTTTGAATTTAGGTAGAAGTGGGGAAATGGCGCTGTCAGGAATGGCCTTCTGGCAGTCACAGCTGGTGAGGAAGCAGGATGAGGAAACACCGCGTGCCTTTGCTCTGCTGCCCTCTGAGCAGCCTCCGTGAGCCCGGGCACAGACACAAGTGCTTGCAAAGAGCCCTGGTGATTGTCTGCAGCCTGGACACAGACTCCTGTGTGGGGAAGTGGTGCACACTGCTTCCCTAAATATTATCTTTTGGCAGACTTTGACAATCGCCGTCTTTGCTCCCTCTTTGATAAGGCATGAGATAACGCGAGCAGGTCAGTCAGATCTGTTTGTCTTGCTCTCCAGTGCCCAGGGTGTCATTCCTCAGATAGCCAGGCCACGTGCCTGGGCTCTGTGGAGATTGGGGGGTACTGGATTGTACCTCTCTCCAGCACAGAGGGAGATGGAGGTACCCCAACTCTTTCCCTGACTCCTGGGCAGGTATCAGGAGCTCTGTGCAAGGCATCACTGCTTCTGAGTAACTCCTGCAGCCGTACAGGGCTGGGTTTTTATGCTGTTGTTTCTCTGACTTCCCTTACCTGTCTGCAGTTTGCAGTGAATCTCAGCCTTTCTGGACGTGAGATGAGGGGTGTTTCCTACCTTAATTACATCTGTGTGTAATTTGTTGATTTTAGAGCAGCCACCAGTCACTGTTATTTGCCAAAACAGTTTATTTACAGCAGAAGGCTGCTTGTCAGTGGTCTGGCATCCCTTCTCTATTTTCCACATCTCTTTTGTCTTTCTCCTGAGATCCTTGCTCTGCCAGCTTCATCATGAGATCTGGATACAGGCTGTCCACTCTTTTGGATTCTTTTTGGGTAAACCTTCGCTGCAGTTGCCTGTGTATCAATGGTGGTTGGCATTGCCCCAACTCCATGTTAAATTGTAGGGAATCAGATCCATGGAATCAGGCTCACGTGGATGCCCTGTGGCTGGAACTTCCTTGCTGTAGCGACTGGACATTTGCTTCAGTGCTGCCCTTAACCAAGCTTGATGTTTCCCAGATTTGTGTTGCCTACGATTTTTAATCACTTGCACCTTGTTTTCCACGTAGAGAAAGGAGATTTCATCGCGCTGGATCTCGGCGGTTCTTACTTCCGAATTCTCCGGGTAAAGGTGTCGCATGAAAAAAAGCAGACGGTGCAGATGGAAAGTGAAATTTATAATACCCCAGAAGACATCATGCACGGGAGTGGAACACGGGTAAGCACCTCTTCCTTGGCACGTCTCTCTGAAGATTGGCTGCTTAGGTTTTAGAGAAGCGCCTCGTAAATGATGTTAAATGTTAACATCTGAACAGCGTGCAGACTGCACTTCAGTGTCAATACTGAAAATGAATAAGCAGTACTCAGTGTAACAGAGCATGCATGGGTGCTGCAAACCTGCTGTCATCATGTGGGAGACTTCTGGATAAGTTAGGGAAAAAAATGGCTTAGAAATAAAAATTCTGGCTTTTATAGTGAACTTACTTTCCATGAGTACAAATGGAGAGCAGGAAAACAACTTAGTCTTTGTAAGCAATGAACATGACCAGCCCTGCAATTGTAGTGTTAGATGAGGGATAGAAATCCCCATGACAGCCACATCTCTGTGCTGGCAGTCTGAGCAACTCAGCATTCATGAAAAGTACAAGTACATTAAAAAAAAATGACGGGAAGCTGATAGAATGTTTTGGCGCAGCTTCAACTTAAGTTTTGCTGAGTAATTGAAAGGTAGTTTTTTTTTTTTAGTCTTCGCTGTTTCAAGAGTAGAAAATATTTGTATCTGTTCACTTGGATTTCAAATTGAGTTCTTTGAAAGAATTTTTTTCTTTTTTTTAAAGATCAGGAAGTGGATTACACTGACAAATTTGTGTCCGTGTCAGCATAAGGCAAAACAAGTAATTTTCATTTTTGGAAACAGCAAGGTTTTTACACTTTTTATTAGAATGAGGTGCTGTTCAGGAGTGCGAGACTTGCAGGGAACTTCAGGTTTGTTTCAGAAGAATAAGCAAAAGAGGAGAAAAAGAAAAATTATGGGAGCAGCATTTCTACCTTTAATATGTTTTCTGTAGTCACCTTAATACCTTTATTGTCTGTATGTAATTAATAAGTGCTTCCGCATTCTCATGCAGCAATGAGTGTAAGAAGGCAACCATGGCTTGTCAGTAGAACTGATAAAAGCATTGCTGTGATATCTGAACCACAGCAGTAAAATAACCTTCTTGTAAGGACTTTTCCTAAGCTTATGGCTTTGGTTTTGGGCCAAAAGGTCATGCAGTGGCTTTCCCACCGAGCGGTTTTGGAGGGGAGCTGAGCTGAGCTGAGCTGCCTGTGTCTGGCAGAGGCAGGGGAGTTAGGTGGGCTGCTTGGAGGCAGCTTGGGAGCTTGTCCATGGATGGGTGTCAGGAGCTGGAGGCTGACAGGCAGCAGGGCTGTCTGCACACCCAGCTGTCCGTGCTGGGGAGGCCAGGCAGGCTGGCTTTAGGGGATTCTAGATGATAAGGGTGGTAAGGAGAAGCCAGGAAGGGAGACATCAGGTCTGCTTTCTTTCCATCTTTGTCATATCAGTGCTTTAATTTTTCAATATCCAAAGGCCATTTGGCTGTCTGGAAGCAGCAGTGTGGAGCTCAGGCTGATAGGCTTTGTCATGGCTTTTAAGCTGAGAGAAAGGCGAGCAAGGCTTCCACTGACCCCGTGGGCACAGTAGTTAAGTAGCAGGAAAATGAGAGCAGAACTTGGAAGCATTATCAGGATAGCACCCGGGTTTGAAGTTGTTCCATGACAATATCCAGTGCTTGAGGTGTGCCCTCAGAGGGAAGCAGGGGGGTGCCCAGGAGGCAGACAGGAACCTGATGATTTGGTGCTTATGTCTGATGTCTACACTTGAGGTTTTC
Source organism: Brachypodius melanocephalos (assembly GCA_013398615.1). Taxonomy (NCBI): domain Eukaryota; kingdom Metazoa; phylum Chordata; class Aves; order Passeriformes; family Pycnonotidae; genus Brachypodius; species Brachypodius melanocephalos. The sequence continues at coordinate 821,161 of VZSR01003210.1, read as the reverse complement.
TGAAATGCCCAAGCCAGGTTTGTGGAGTACTTGGACTGAGCTGCCTGTGTAGGGTAGGCTACTAATGATTTCCAGCAAGCTGTGTCATTAACTTTGCTGAGTTACACTCCTAAAGCTGAGTGCATAATCAGCTTATTGAAGGATTGTGATTTATGGCTTCACGTCTCACTACCATGGTTCGCTTTGATATTTCCTACTCTGTGGCATTCAAACTTCCATTTTTGTCCATTTTGCTGTCAGGCATGGGCTGACAGCTTTGGCAGTCAGAGACAGTTCCCTATTGAAGTGAAGGGCAGAACTCTCATTGACTTCAGTAGTGTAACAGCAGGTCTGAAATTCGTAAGAAGCCTGTTTGTGTCAGCTCAGCGAATGGGAATGTGCCTGAGACTTGATTTTGGTGTTGCTTTTTGTGTTCTGCCACTACTGAGGTAGGTTATGGATTTGTGGCTGTTCTCTTGACCTGAAACTCTGGTTCCTTGCTCCTCCCCATGGAGGGGCTTGAGCCTGAGCTGGATCTTCAGTTGCTTGTCCGAGTCTCCTGTCTGCTGGCCAAATGCATCATTGTGGAGACCTCTTGGAGCCCAGTTTGAGCAGGCAATTTGGTGGTCAGGGGAATTAAGCCTAATCTGCTGCTTCAGGTCTGTAAATCAGACTGATCCTTGCTGTGGCATTCACTCTGTCCATCTCTTTGACATATGATAAAGTATTTGGCTCACACTGTTCCCTACTGCAAATATGTGGCTAAAAGAAGATTTTGATTTTTCTTCAGTGCACCTTCCCTACTTTAATGAAATTCTGCTGGAACTTTGTAATGTTGCCTCTCTCCTATCCAGTCAGAGTCATTTGGCACTGGTAAGGTTTGGATGTTAGTATGGGCATGGGCACACACAGACACTTCCTTGAGTCTCCTTAGGAAAAATCTTAGGAGCGTCAGTGGTAGCAAAACTACTAAATGGCTGTCTTTCTTCTGCTTTTGAGCCATGCCTTCCCTCTGTGGTTTATGAGCAACAGTAGCACAGCCAGACAGCACATCACTGACCAGACTCAGCTGCTGTGGTGTCCACATGATGGCTAATAACTGCATTTGCCTGCCCTCCCAGTGTACTGCTAACTCACATAGGTGGGCTTCAGCAGGTCCTGCCAGGACCACGTGGGCAAACACAACATGGAGACTATTGGGAATGCCCAGGAATTTTTTTGCATTTAGACTTACAAAGCAGATCCCGTCTTTTCTCTATGCATTCGTAGTTCGTTGCATGAGAGGGATTTTTGTAACAACATACACAGTCAACATTTCTGCTTCCTGCTCTCTGAACTCCCGAGGGATCTGAGGTTGGCCCCTGGTTTTTGTTTGTAGTCCTGGAAGCAGCTGAAAGTTTAGCAGGGTTGAGTATTCAGCAAGATACTTTCAGATGGAAAGCATAATCAAAACACACGCTCCTGCTGTTTCTGTGTTCCTCCTGGAGAAGTTGCCATGTTTTATTACATAACTGTAGTTCTTTTCATAACTCCTCTGCCCCTCATCTGGACAGTCTTCCAGGAGTGCAGCAGTGTGCATTGCATTCCCATGTTTCTCTGTGTGGGCTCACAAAAATGTCCTTGATTTGCCCAGGGCAATGAATGGCAACATCTCCCTGGGAAATCACTGTACTTTTCCTTAATCAAATCTGACCTCATCTAAGGCGTGAGTTTAAGGTGTTCAGTTTAATTATAACATTACACACGCTGCTTCTCGACCTGCTTTGAAGGACAAAATATTCCTGTTCATCATTTGTAATTGCTGCAGTCTGTCTGTAGCACATTCCTGTCTCTTCAGGATTCTAAATTGTTCTTAATAAAGCTGTGTGGGCTAATTGGAACCAACAGATGTCTTTGTGTACTCCCTCCCAGTTATCCCCAGTCTTCTAGGCAGATTACCTGCTCTCATCCCACCAATGCTGCAGATGGGATTGGGTTTATTTTGTTTGGGTTTTTGTTTTTCAGGGAGTTAAAATGTGAGGCACAGTTATATCCTGGAGCAGGCAGTGACTCGTTAATAGCTTGCCATCCGTTTGTGGTGTGGGTCAGTTGAAGGCATGTCTGGCTTTCTGGTGCTGGTAAATACAAACCAATATTTTGTGTATTTTTGTTGCTTCAGTTGCTCAGGCTTGATTTCAGCTTTGAGCGTTGCAGCCTAACTGAGGGGCTTTCCTGATGGCTCAGTGTGAGAGGCCTTTGTGCCTCCCTGGTTCCTGGCCTGGCTGACAGGGACACAGTGCCATGGTCACAGGTGCCATCAAGGCATCTGGCTGGGTACCCACAAGCCTGGTGCAGGCTGCCTGCATAGTTCAACCTTTCAAAAAGTGCAGAAAATATCCCCATTTTGGGTTGTTTCTCAGAACATAGAAAATATTTGGATGAATCCCTTGGGTTTTCTTTTTGTTTGTTTGTTGTGTGCTTTAGGAATAGATTCGAGATGATTTTTTTGGGGTGGCTCCTGCAAAGTGCTGGGCTCTCTGATCTCAGCAATCCTTGAGTGAAGCAGATGTTGTCTTCTCTGCATCACTGTAAAAGTGCTCAGCCTCCTGTGGGACTGGATCCCGAATGTTCTTTTGACTTGCTCCTTCCTGTTGTAGAAAGGTTAAAAGAACATTTTTGTTCTCATCAAATGTTAAGTGGAAGGGTTGCAGCAGGCTCAAGAGCCAAGAGCCTCTTGTTTCAGGAAGTGTTTTTATATGGGTGTAAAAGATGCCTGCAGGATTAGGTGTGCAAAAGAACAGTGCATTTCATAATGTATTAGTTATTAAGGTGTTAATATACCCTGTTTGAGAGTATTTTCATAGCTATGCCATTTATACATGTTTTAGAACTCGGAGAGCTATTTTCCCCTCGCTCAGAGCAGTTTTCATCTGGAGTTTGAAATATTTTCTCCCTGAAGCTGTATCTCTAATCATGGTGGTTTTTATATTTTTCTTACAGCTTTTTGATCATGTTGCTGAATGCCTGGGAGACTTTATGGAGAAACAACAAATCAAAGACAAGAAACTGCCAGTTGGGTTTACATTTTCCTTCCCCTGTCGACAATCCAAGCTAGATGAGGTAAGAAGGTTTCACAATTTTCTTAATACACAGAAGAGCTGCCATGTTATTAAAACACTGCCATGAAAGCAGTGTCCCAGACAGGTCTCATTTTGGGGATAAATGAGTATTATATTTCACTGTCAGACTGTGTTTATGTTTATGTTTTGCCTGAAAGAGCTGGGTAACAAAAGAGGAGGAGACAGCTGATGTTTTGTGCTGAGCTCCTCAGTGTCACAGTTTACCCTCTAAACGTGGCACTGGTTTTCCCTGCCTCCTGTGCTGCCTTTTTCACCTCTCCACAGGTGTGTTTGGGAAGGACCTAGCCCAGCAGGGTGTTTTGCTGCTCCTCACAAGAACACATGGATCTGGATCCGGGTGTCCCTGCTGAGCAGCAATCCTGAGCTGGAAAACAGGGCAGCTCACCTGGAACCAGGCTGCTTTACAAAGGGTGGGGATAACCAGCCCTGTGCAGTGGCTGATGAGATTCCCAGGACAGGGATGCTGTGGTGTTTTGCTCCTTTTGCTCCTTGTACCACAAGTGACTCAGCAGCCCCCGGTACAGCATTGCCATGGCAACAGCATAGCAAACGGATGCAGGAAAGTTAAATCGACACAAAGCACGCAGAGTTTGCCCTGTTAATGCACGACCTGCTTTTCCAGCTTGCAGGTCTCTAGGTTAGCCTGGTGCAGCCCCCCAGATGCTGGTGCTGACAAGGGCCAGGTGAGGCATGATTTTCATTACATTTCATGCTTTTTTGGCAGTGCTGAGAGCTGAACCAAGGGTGCTGACTAGCTCAGGGTCTGAAAGCACTTCAGAGCAGAGAGCTGCCTTTACCTGCCTCAGATCAGAAGAGAGAGGAGTTATCTTAGGGCAGCTCTCCCATCTGGCCGAGGTGCATGGTGAGGCTCAGGCTCCTGAGCACAGCAGAGCCGTGCTGGGGCTGTGGTTGTGAGGATGAGTTCCCTTGGGAAGGTTTGCCTTAGCTGCATGATGGAAGCTGCTGGCTTGTGGGGCTGGTTTGCTCCAACCAGCTGGGATGGGACTGTGCTTGTGGGGCAGGGCAGGCAGCATGTGGGGTGCCATGGGGACACCTGAGCAGTGTCAGAGTTGAGTGGGATAGTAAAGAGACACGGGAGGGTGTCTCTTAAAGAGAAAAGCCGACAACACAGACAATTATTGATGGTTTCGCCGACGCGTTTTGAGTGTTTGAAAAATACGGTTTTTCTGGATTCCGTGGGTCAGGTTTGTTCTTGGATTGCTCCTTCTGTGAGACTGTGCTTGCCTGGGTGCTGTCTTCTTGTGCTTGGTGAGCAGAAGGAGGCAGGGTGGTCCACGTTTGCTCCAAGGGTGATAAGATGGGCACTGCATGGTTGGGCCCCACTCAACCCTGCTGCATTCCAAGGGCTCCTTTCTGCTGCCAAGGCTTTGCTGGGGAAGGAAAAATTCCTTCCAGCACAGTGGCCAGTCACGCTGAGAGGAGGTGCTCTTTGCTGGTGTGGTTTGACCAGTTTCTTACAGAAGTTTTGTGGAACAAGGTGCCCTTTCTGCCCGTGAAAGCTGTGCCAGCAGAGCGGGCTTTGCCCACAGTTTCCCTGCACAGCAGCACGGGGCTTTGCTGGGGTTCTAAATGATGCCCACGAGGGCACCGCATTGGCAAAACTTACACAAATCTTTGTGGTCTAGGGGTAGGAGAGTATCTCATGGTCTGGAAAGAGCTGCCCTGACCCTCTGTCCCCTGTAGGTATCTTAGTTTGGAGGGAAATTTTGATTTTTAAGCTGAGGTGTGGGCAAACACACACCTGGGCAATGGCTGCTTGTGCCTACAGGCTTCAGCTTTTCTGGTTTTTAGCTTCTTGGACTCCTGTTGTGACAGATGTGAATATTGTGGTGGATATGGAAAGCTGAGCTGGTTTGAGTTGTCTTTCTGTCAGCTGATTACTGTCAATGCTCTTTTCTTTCTTTTGTTATTATTTACCTGTACACTGAATGCTCTGATTTAGCCAGGCATTATGTAAATAGCAAAAACTCAGTGTAGTCATTACCTTGGGGAATTTGCAGGCTCTTCATGATGGTTTGCAGACGAGGAATTCAATACCAGGATTTCCTTTTGGATCTGTGCTGTAAAACAGGGACATGCGTTGTTACGTCTCCGGTGTTTTCATTTGCCTCAACCCATAAACATGATCCCACAGTTAAACAAGCCCAGACAGATGGGACTCCAGGCAGTAAATGTGCAGCAGCCTGATCCCCTCTGCAGCTGAATGCTGGACATGCCAACATCATATCCCTGCTCTGTAGTCAGTCCTGTACAGTCAGCTTTTTCTGAAAGCAGTCTATTTCCATGGCCCAAAAGGATTAAATGGTTTTCCAAGAAAAGCTGTCGAGGAGTAGCAGGGAGAAGAGTAGGCTGAAAATACAGAATGCAAACACACCATTTTCTAGCAAGGGAGGGGAAAAGAATTTTCCATCTTTCAGCTCACTGTAATTAGGCTGTAAGACCACCTAATTGTCTCAGGTTGGGTTGTTAGAGGCCATGTGAGGAAAGAGACCTGAAGATTCATTTGAAGTATAAAGTCTTGTTTTTGAGGAAAAAAAAGAATCAGTGTGTTATGGTTTCATCCTGTTGAATGTTGCTGTCTTGTTTTATCAGGGTTTCCTGATAACCTGGACAAAGCGCTTCAAGGCGAGCGGAGTGGAGGGAGCAGATGTCGTGAGGCTGCTTAACAAGGCCATCAAGAAACGTGGGGTAAGATGCACTTCTTTCTCTTTTTTAGCCGTGTCTCAGCTTTGTCAGGGACCACTCTTGTCACTCCTTTGAGCAGGTGGTCTTGAGTGGTGGTGGAGCTCTGCTTTCTTGCCTGAAAACGGGTGGGTTTGCTGGGAAAATGAAAGAGTGTCAGAGTTGCTGTGTGCAAGCTGTGATTTTCCTCTCAGCACAGAGCTGAGTTGCTGTGTCATGGCTTTGCACTGGCAGCCTCCAGTGATTTTATCACTCTTCAAAAACTGAAGAAGTGCTGTGTGGCAGTGCTGTGGCTTTTCAGTGATACCAACGCATCCCTTTCCTGAGAAACTTGTTTCTGAAGGACTGGACTCAGCTCAGTTGTGCACCTGCTGTGCGTGGGAGCAGGAGAGGAGCTGAGTAGAAGAAAAGGGGATTCAGGCTCAGCGAGCTGTTGCTCCTTGCAGTTTCTCAGTGTTGACTTTACAGAGAGTGAAGGTGACCACGTTGCTGATTTAAACAAATAGAAAGGCACTGAGCGTGAGAGGGAATGAATTTGAGTTTGCTTAATGCTTGCAGCCAGGTCATATGTTGATTACTCAGCATCCAAAAATTCATTGGTAACTGTGAAGTATTTGCTTTCTTTGGGCAGTTATGGACTCAAGCAAACCTGAATTTTGCCATCACCAAACAGCATTACTGGAGTCAGTTACTATCATTAGATTTGGTAGAATCACACACTGAAGAACCTGGAAAGGAATGGCTGCATGTCATTTATTTAATTGCATTATATTTGTATTAAAATCTTCACTTGAAATAAAACACACTGATGGTTTAAGTGAATCTATAAGAAATATTTTCTAGCTTGACTCCTCAAGTAACTGGTTCAAATCATTCTGTGACAGTGTTTCAGTGCCAAGTTCCTTCTCCCTTGTGTATAGGTCTTTTCTTTCCTGCCTAAGTGTTCTTCTGTGACAGCAGCCCTGTGCTCTCTAGAGTGATCGTGGTGCTGTTTCACTGCTTGCATTAGTCTGCTCTCGCTGCCTTCTTGTCTACGTGGGATGGGGAACTGGCAGACAGAACAGGGAATATTTTAAAAGATGAGCTGTGGTATTCAGAGACATTATTTGTCTCCTGTTCCTTGTGAAACTCTTTGCCGAGAGCAAGCCGGTGAGGAGCAGGAGCAGCGTTTTCCAGAGGAGCCCTGTGCCCCAGTAATGATCTGTCGCCCCCCAGGACTACGATGCAGATATCATGGCTGTGGTGAACGACACCGTGGGGACCATGATGACCTGTGGCTTCGACGACCAGCGCTGCGAAGTTGGCCTGATCATTGGTAACTGTGGGGGGCACGGGGCTGCTCTGCCTCTGCCTCTGCCTGCCCAGCCTGCTCAGCACCTTCTGCTGTGCTTCGCCCCCAGGCACGGGCACCAACGCCTGCTACATGGAGGAGATGAGGCACATCGACCTGGTGGAGGGGGACGAGGGCAGGATGTGCATCAACACTGAATGGGGCGCCTTCGGAGACGACGGCTCGCTGGAAGACATCAGGACCGAGTTTGATCGGGAGATTGACCGTGGCTCCCTTAATCCTGGGAAGCAGCTGTGAGTGAGGCTGTGAACGTTTGTTCTGTTGTTTTCTGTTCTGTTGTTTTCTGTTCTGTGCCCCATTCCCCACTCGAGTTAGGAATTCTGCGGTTTGATAAAGCTTTGCCTGTGGTGAGGCAAACCTCTGGCTTATGGTTGCACAGCTGGGCTCTGCTTCCCAGTGCTACCCGTGGACTCCTGGGTGACTGCTGTCCTCTCCTGCAGGTTTGAGAAGATGGTCAGTGGGCTGTACATGGGGGAGCTGGTAAGGCTCATCCTGGTGAAGATGGCCAAAGAGGGGCTGCTCTTTGAGGGGAGAATCACCCCTGAGCTTCTCACCAAAGGGAAGTTTGAGACAAAGCATGTTTCTGCCATTGAAAAGTGAGTAATCTATCCCTTTTCACTCCTTGGGCTGCACAGTGACTCTGAATGTTAATTTTCATGCTCGTTTTGCTTTGGGGGGAAGCGTGCTGTGTTGGTGGTGGCTGTCATTCTGTGGTGCCTGCACAGAGCTGGCATGTGGAGACCCCCAGCAGACGGTCTCTGCCCTCCTCCCCAAGATTTCTCCCTTCTTCTGTGTTGGGAGGAGCTATAACATCTGCCAGTCCGTGCAGCTTTCAGGGTACGAGCTGTAGTACCTCTTTCACTGCTCACAGAGTTGCTACCCTGCAGCTAAACATGGGAGTGAGTTGGCTTAGTGCCTCCTAGCAAATAGTTGTGTTGCTCCTTGCCGTATCCCTGGGATTGCTGGGCAGAAAGAAAACAAGTGTGACAAGGCAGAGCATTCAGTCTCGTAGGCAGTGCTGGTTGCTGCACAGCGACCTCTGAGCTATGTGCCAGTTGGTTTCTTAGAGTGTCATCACCCCTTTGGTCAGTACTTACAGGCTCTTCCCCCTCTGTTTTTAAAATTCACATCACCGGGATGGTTTGTACCATAGTCACTGGGCTGGATTTTCGTTTCCAAATGGCAAGTATGACCTCAAGGGAACAGCCAGTAACTTCTATAATGCCTGTTCCTCCTGCCACAGTTTACTGCTGTCTCTGCAGACCATGTTTTCTGAACAGCTTTCCATTAAATGTGTGTGTCCATTTGTCTTAACCACAGAGGTCTGTGTTGTGGACCAAGATAATGTTGAACAGTAGTTCGAAAAAATGCAATTCTTGAGAAATTCAGTTATTAAGAGGAAAAATTTGCCCTGAAACCCCACCTTTCTTCCTGAAGAGACACTTTGGTTATAAGTAGGGGGCACATCCATGTGCAGCTTCAAAATTCTAGCTGGTGCTAGCAAGAGTCCTTAAAAAGATGTATGGAGCACAGTTAGGGATGACAAGATATGTACCCCTTGTATTTTTGTCTGGGAAATGACCAAGCTGCACAAGGAGAAGTTTTGCCAGAAGATTTGCTCCCAGGCTGGATGCTAATGAGGAAAAAACCCAAGAGCAAGGATTTTGCAAGGAAGAAAAAGCAAGAGGCAGAGATTTAGTGGGGTTGTAAAAGCCTGAAAAGAGACCCGTTAGGATGAAATTGTTTAGGCAACCTTTGCTCAGGGTTTTGTTTTTCATACTGGGCTTAGTTTATCAAGACATGTGAGGGAACGAGTGTGGGATTGGATGTGTGCTCAAGCCTGTGCTGAACTGTGGGGCTTCATTGCAGGTTAAAGCATCATCGTAATGGAAAAGCATTTTAATTCCTCCAGGTCCTCCCTGTAGCGTGGCAGCTGTAGTACCTGGAATTGCCTTGTTTGTAGGTGGCATGTTTGCACCAGGCTTTGATAGAAAGCTTTTCCATCTGTGAGTGAATGCACACTCAGAGCGTTTTTTTCCAAGCCCCATGGAGCTTTCTAGTCCAGACCTGTAAGAAATGTTCTTTCTACCCTTCTCAAGGCCGAGGCAGGGACACCCACGTTTGGATGTGCTGCAGCCCAGCGCGTGCCCGCTAAGAAGCGCCTTTTACTTTGCAGGAGCAAAGAAGGTTTGAACAAAGCCAAAGAGATCCTGACCCGTCTGGGGGTGGAGCCGTCCCACGAGGACTGCATCGCCGTCCAGCACGTCTGCACCATCGTGTCCTTCCGCTCGGCCAACCTGGTGGCCTCCACCCTGGGCGCCATCCTCAACCAGCTGCGGGACAACAAGGGCGTCGGCCGCCTGCGCACCACCGTGGGCGTGGACGGCTCGCTCTACAAGATGCACCCACAGTGAGTCCCTCTGCTCCTGCCTCCAGCACGTCACCTGCCACGGGCTCTGGGTGCCATGGTGAGCGTGGCACCCCCAGGACGTGGCCCAGGCAGGCTGGGAGATGGTGAAGCCAAAGCATGGGCGTATGGGGGGTTTTTAGGTCTGAGCCGGGGAGCTTGCGGGGAAGGAGAGATGTCTTTTAAGTGAAGAAAGGAGCCAAACCCTGAGTAACTGGATACTGCAATGTCAAGGAACCTATGGTGGTCTGAGTAGATACCTCAAGATATCACCAAGAGACCTCTTGGAAGGAGAGTTTCTTTGTACAAAACACTACTTTGTGCCCTTTGATTGGGCTGTGAGGAGACCTGCATTAATTCACCTTCATCTCCATGTCTAGTTTAATGCCCGTGCCTAACCCTATTTTTGCCAGTCTTTCCTGAAGATACGCTTGGAAACAGGAGGAGGTGGGAAATAGTGCTTAGATTTCTGTGGCCTTTAAAAAACCAGCTTTGTCTTGTTTTTCCCCATCTTGAAAGTTACATTTTTAGTGAAACAGCTGTATAGATTTATGTAGAAATCAGAATATTAAGGGGGAACTTCTGAAAGGAGAAGTATGCTTAGTGTTTCATTTTCAATTTCTCATTATTTGTTGAAAATGATATTTTCCTCTGTTAAAGAAAACCACAGAATTTCAGCAAGCAAAAAAGTTTCCAAGAAAGCTGTTCTGACTAGCTTTTTGAGATTGGGTGAGGTCTGGAGCTTGTTAAGATAATAAACATGGGCAATTTTCATTTCTTAGCTGTTTCCCACACCATCTAAACCAGCGAGTTTAGGAGAGGACCCCAGGAGAGGGAATCAGAGCAGCATTGCAGCCAGGGAGTTTCTCCCATCCACACTCAGGTTCAGGGGATGAGACTGATGCTCTCTCCTGCTTTGTGCTGGCTTTGCTTAGAAATTCAGGAGGAAGGAGGCTGTGGGGAAGCCCTGGCAGTTTTCCTATTTGGGAGGCTGTAACTAGGTTGAGCATGATGACTTTGCCCGCTGCCCTTGCATTGGGTTGGTGTTGGCAGCGCAGATTTTGAGGGAAGGGCAGCGCAGATTCTGGGGGGATGCAGCACAGATTTGGGGGAAAGAGCAGTGCTGATTTTGAGGG
>VZSR01003210.1:755656-810366 GCA_013398615.1 Brachypodius melanocephalos | reverse complement strand
CATGCAGCACAGACTTTGGGGCGTGGGCAGTGCGGAGGCCGGGCTTGCAGCCTCCCCTCCCCGCAGGTACGCCCGGCGCTTGCACAAGACCACGCGGCGCCTGGTGCCCGACTCGGAGGTGCGGTTCCTGCTGTCGGAGAGCGGCAGCGGCAAGGGAGCGGCCATGGTGACGGCCGTGGCGTACCGGCTGTCGGAGCAGCACCGCCTCATCGACGAGACCCTGGCCGAGTTCAAGCTCACCCACGAGCAGCTGCTGCAGGTGAAGAAGAGGATGAGGGCGGAGATGGAGGCGGGGCTGAAGAAGAAGACTCACGACACCGCCAAAGTGAAGATGCTGCCCACCTTCGTCCGCAGCACACCGGATGGGACAGGTAGAGCGTGGCCTCGCTGCGGTAGGGACGCTGCTGGGCTGCGGGGTGCCCAAAACGGGCTCCCGGTGTGGGGTTTGGTGAGGATGAGCAGATCTGGTACCACCAAAGAGGAACCGGAGATCTCAGCACTGGGCCTGTGCTGGTTGCTGGCAGCCTGGTCCCATGTCCTTGCCTCAGGGTGCAATCAAAGTCACAGCTTGAGGGGAGAAAAACACAGCTGGGATCGTGAACCCACAGCTGGGATCGTGAACCCACAGCTGGGATCGTGAACCCACAGCTGGGATGATAAACCCAAACCCATACGAAGCCTGTTCACATTACTTGGGTACTTTCCGTTTCAGCGTGGCTGGCCAAATTTCAGCTCTCTCTCAAGGAACAGTTGTGTGGGTCCTTTTTCACTTGTTGATTTAAAGGAAAACAAAATAATCAGAGCAGCATCTAAAATCCTCCTTTGATGAAGATCTTCCCAACCGAGTTTTTGGGAGATTTTCAATCAAAATACTTTGAGAGAGGCATAATTTCTTCAGATTTTACTTACAGTTCTTCAAATATACATACATATTCTTTTACAGAGAATGGAGACTTTCTGGCACTTGACCTTGGAGGGACAAACTTTAGAGTTTTGCTGGTGAAAATCCGCAGTGGTAAAAGGAGAACGGTTGAGATGCACAACAAGATCTATGCCATTCCCATAGAGGTGATGCAGGGAACAGGAGAAGAGGTATTTGTGTTTCTCTTTGGCTGCACTGCTGCTTTTTAAGTAACTCCTTAAGAGCAACACAACATGTACAACTTCAAATATGATGACTTTTCTCTTTCAAGCTGTTTGATCACATCGTTACCTGCATTTCTGACTTCCTGGATTACATGGGGATAAAAGGTGCCCGTCTTCCCCTTGGCTTCACCTTTTCCTTCCCCTGCAAGCAGACCAGCCTGGATGCTGTAAGTTCCTTAGTATCTTTTGAATCTGCTTTTGTGCTTATGCCAGGCCTGGTTTCTCAGCCTTCGTGTCGTGCACGTGACACTTACAGGAAGGTCGTACAAGGGGAAGGTTCATGTGCTGACCCTGGCCAGAATAGCTGCTCCTATAAATAGTTCTTTAAGGGTAGTAATGCAAATGCTGCTCAGCCTGTGGCTGTGACAGATAAGAGCATTTAAAGTTTCCATGGTGGTTATATCCCTTTTTTAAGACATTGTGTTTTTTCCAACTGTGTAAACCTGCTGGTCTGTGACATTTCCCTGGTTTTGCAAGGAATAAGCAAAAGTCCATCCCTGCTGCCGGTGCCTGTTCCCAGCTGGTCTTGTCTCACTGGATGGAGTGGTTGCACCAGACTCTGTGGGCTGTGTCACCCTAAGGGTGACAGTGTGGCCTGCAGCACACCCCTGACAAATGGACTTGTGTTGTTTGCACTTAGGTGTTTAACTTCTTCACTGCCACATTCTTACCCCAACCTCTGCAGCTGTTAATAGCTTCCTGTGTACTTAGCTGGGGTTTCTTTTAAGAAAGGCATATTTTCTGTAACACTTTTTTGGGGTTTTGGAGTTTGTTGTTCCTGTCACACTTTTTTTGTTGTTGTTGTTGCATTGCTCTGGAAATTTAGAGCCCAATCACAATTGGTTTTAGATGCAAATTTGACGTACTGAGAAGATACTCCTTTTCACAGAAACTCTTCTGTAAAACATCACACTGAAGTATTTGAGATGTCAAGTGTACACAGTAACATCTGAGTCCTAGCAAATTGATAACCTATTTTCTTGTTTTATAGGGTATCCTTCTCAATTGGACGAAAGGCTTCAAAGCTACAGACTGTGAGGGAGAAGATGTGGTATATTTACTTAGAGAAGGAATTAAAAGAAGAGAGGTGATTTTTCTTTTTTTTTTTTTCCCTCATTCTATTCCTCTCCAGACTTGACAGACCTTGTGGGTCAGGCTGGCTCCCTCTCACAGGATTTGTGGGCCTTGTAGACAGAGGCTGTGCCTCCTGTCTTGCACAGAAGATTGTTTTCCCCCAGAATTTTCTAACTTTCCACATCTGCCAGAACTTTCAAGGCTTCCTTCAAACTCTGTGGCAATTTCCACATGCATGGAGAAAGCAGGAGTTTTCAAAATGGTGATTGTAGGAATGCACTTCAGTGCACCCTAAAGGACAGTTTTCTCCTCCTCTTCTTGATCTTGAAAAAACCTCAACCAGTTTAGCCAAAACTTTCTAGGAAGGGAAGAAAAATAGCCTGAGAAGGGTGTTAATTTTGCACAGTTTTTATCAGCGGGTGAAAAGGAAATCTCAAAAACTTTGTTACTGGAATTGCTACACAATTGCTGTGATATGAATGTTCATACCGTGTGCCTAAGTAAAAGGGACATGCTTATAAACACCTAAGCCAAGGAGAGCAGCCAGAGATACGCTTCATTCTGAAGAGTCTGTCATAGGTAGAGCATGTACCTCAGCTGCCTGCTGGTAGATTATGTTCCTGTTTTTGCATGTGTGAAATCAGGCTGGTGATTTCAGCTGTTTGTTTCCAGTGTTTCTGCAGCATCCCCTTTGGTGTGAGGGACTGCCCCCAGCCCAGAGTTCTCACTACTGTTTGTTTTCTCTCTCCCAAAGGAATTTGACTTGGATGTGGTGGCTGTGGTGAATGATACAGTGGGCACAATGATGACTTGTGCTTATGAAGATCCAAACTGTGAAATTGGGCTCATTGTGGGTACGTGTTAGAGCTGCTATTCATTAAACAGCACGTCCACACATCTGTCTGTGTTCTCGTGGAGGCATCCCTGTGGTTAACTGAAAATAAGGCTAGGATTTCTAGGAGCAAAAGAGAGCAAAATTCAACAGCCAGCTTAGTTCTGTCCACAGTCAGAGGCTGTGATACACAATAAATCCTGCCTGTTTTATCTGGTGAAGGCACAGTGCTGCTTGGGAGGAGAGCAGATGTGGGCTCAGGGAGCCTCACCAGCTCCTGGAGTTCCTGTTAGCTGAGCCTGTAGGAGTTTCCTGGCTGGGGTGTTGAGGCGCCCAGAGCTTTCCTCAGGTGTGTGGTCTATCAGAATAAAGTTTCAGAGTTCCCAAAAGACACCACATGCCATTTGGGAAGTGCAGCCACAATTGCCAAATGGCATGTGGTGGAGAGCTGTGCTAGGCTGAGTGCAGTGACACAGAGCTCCCTTCCCAGCAGTGAGACAGCTGAAGTAATTCCACGGGATGCCTTTGCAAATGCCACTCTTGGGGAGCCTGAGTCACGGGGCAGTGTGAATTCCCAGAGCTCTCCAGAGAAATGAGGTTTCTGTGGGAGAAAGGGGGACAAGGCACCTGCAAGCTTTAAGAATGCTTTCAGCTGGGAGGTGGCTTGTAGGAAAATAAAACGCCACCAATTTCTCCTCCAGACAGCTGGAAGATGTCCAGGATGAGTCAGCACAGTGCAGTGTGAGTAGGAAGCCGTGTCTGCCTGTGCAGCTCCATCGGTGCCTGTTTTCAGGAGCCAGAGTTCCCTGCAGGAAGGACACTGTGTCCTTGGGGTGCTGAGAACATCCCCTGGGGACCATCCACTGCAGCCCTGCCCGATCTGCTGTGCAGCCAGCGTGTCTGTGTGCAGAGCAGGGGGCCAGAAGTGGCCTGAGTACCCCTGGGATAATGGGAATGAAAGCCCCAGGGCTCTGACAGCTCTCTGCCCTGCCTGGCTGATGGCACCTGAGGGGGTTTGGGCACTGCTGGCCATCCACAGTTGGATTTGATCTGGTTTGGTCCTGCAAACCTGGCTCTCAGCCTGCAAACCCAGACATTCCCCCCACCAAACCCTGTGCTGTGGCTCAGCTTTCCTGCAGCAGGGGAGTGGTGTGGGAGGATCTATTTTAGCTCAGACTGGATTGATACAGTTCCCTAGAAAAATGGCAAAGGAAAACAGACCTGCTGTAGCAACTGGTGCATAATCTGGGATGCAGGATTAAATGAGAATTTGTTAAGTGACTTCAAGAGAACTTCTGCCCTGGTAGCAGCTGAAGCTGCTTCCCTTTGCTAATAAAACTTTACTCCCTAAAGACCTCTGTGTACATGGAGCACTTTGCCACACTCCTTAGGATCCTCTTTAAGAAATATCAGATATGGCCTCATCTCAACATGGAAGTAACCTTCCAGCTGGAGAAAATAAGCAATTAAAATCAGAACCCCCCCAAGCAATCAGCTGGTAAAATCCCTGCTGCCTCAGAACTTGCTGAGGCTTTCAGTTCAGCACATTTTCCCCCGAATTCTGTGGGTCCGTGGGCTTTGTGGAAGGTGGTTCCCAGCTGCAAAATCCAGCTGTCTGCTTCCTGCAGTTTTGGGGTCAGAGGCATGTGAGGTTTTGTGTGCTGAAAGTGCTGCCCTGCTCTTCCTCCCTGCAGCGTGGGACCCTCAGCCTAGCTGGCACCACAGGACTAATGTTCTCCTTCAGTTTAAGACTGTTGAAGGGCTGGGATTTGGGTTTTTTTCATGATGTTTCAAATGATGATTCAACTACTCCTTTCAGAAAAAAAACACATTGAAGAACCCCTCTGAAGGTTTGTCAGGGCTGTGGCACTGGCTTTAGTGTTGTTTTGTTCCAGCCTAAGGCTAACTTGGGTGTTTGTTTCTTTCAGGGACGGGCAGCAATGCCTGTTACATGGAGGAGATGAGGAACATAGAGATGGTGGATGGTGAGCAGGGGAGGATGTGTGTGAACATGGAGTGGGGCGCGTTTGGGGACAACGGATGCCTGGATGACATCAGGACCATTTATGACAAAGCAGTCGATGACTTCTCGCTGAATGCTGGAAAGCAAAGGTACTGCAGGATAAATGGTGTGCTGTGCGTGTAAGCCAGGCTGCCTTACGTGCTTTTAAGAGGAAACTGGATTTCTCCCAGTTGAGAAAGGAGAGGTTAAGAGTGGAAAATGACTGCAGTCCTGCTATCCTGTGGGATCTCCCCTTTCTGTGCTTTTCCTGGGCACTGCTTTTTTGTGACTTGTTTGCTGCCATGGGACTCCACAGCAGGGCTTTTGGTGAGGACTGAAAAAGTCTTGAAATTAGAAAAAAATACCCTTTTTCTCGTCCTATGCTGTACTGAGAGGCATAAGATGGCTAGCCATTCTTTTACTCTGGGTCTCAGGTTAATCTCTTTTAGCTGAACTCTTTGTAGAGGGCTGTGCCTGTGGAAATCCTGAACTTACATCAGCTGGCGTGGTTAGAGCTTCGAGCTGCTCGCTGTAAAGCAGTCAGGAGCTCTCTAGCAGTTGCAGCCAGCTCTTATTTCAGGCAATTTTCTGGATGGGATAAGTCATGTTAGAGGATCTGCCTTTCTTGCTCCTGGAGTTTGATTCCCTTTTTGGGGCTCAGCTTTTGTTTGAGCAAATGCTTCCCTGTCCCCTTCAAGAAAAAGTTGACGAGGATGTGTGTACTGGGCTGAGACTGTTGCTTGCTAGGACTACAGTTTTTCATCATTTCTTTGCAGCAGTGCTTTGATGCCAGGAGCTTTTAAAAAGATTTTGTGACTAGAGTAAATGTGCCCACAAAACCCTGAGGAATACAGACAAGTTGGCAAGTCCCATGGGAAGCTCTTTAGAAGCTGAGGCTCAAACAGACCCAGAGGGGCAGACACGGAGCGAGCTTGATGCAGCAGCAGAGTTGGCATGGAGTAAGCAGCCAAAGGGAGAAGTAGAGGCTGCCAGGGGAATAATTTATTCCAGAGATAGTTAGGCACTCAGGAGAGAGGACACTTGCTGGGTACAAGCTTGAGAGAGTTCATGGTATTAAATGGACTGCGTGGCCTGTTTCCAGCGGGATGGGGCGCTGGGCTCTGCTGAATGCAGGGCACAAACCCTGCTGCAGAGCTTCAGGAGGTGAAATAAAGGATGCATCACTGAATGCCCTTCTCAAGAAATGGAATTGTTCAGTTCTTGTTGGTAAGGACACAACTCACAGACCCCAAAATGCTCTGTTCAAACCACGATGATGCTGGAAGGGAGAGAGTGCAAAGCACGGCTGAGACCTCCAAACAGGAAAAGCTCAGTGGCTCCATGCAGCAAAATTACACAAAGTACAGTCACTGCAAATGCAGTGTTTTTAAGGGAGTCCTGTGCTTCAAAATCAATCCTGTGCAAGATAAAGGATTGGAAAACCCGTGTCCAGCCCATGTTCACAGGACCACTGACCTGCAAGTTGGCGAGCCGGTGGTCCAGGGCTGGTTTATGCGGTTCAGTTGGAAGAATGCTTTCCAGTAGAAAACCAGTTGTCCCAAAACCCCAGGGAGGAACCAAGCTGTCTCGAACGCCTCTCAGCCCCCAACTCTGCACACAGGACCCAAGTTTCCCATTTGCAGTCTTCTTGCCTCAAGCTAGAGAGAGGAAATAACTTCCACCTGCAGATCTCTGTCTAGCACAGGATAAGGAGTCGTCCCGGGATGCTTAGCACTGGTAGCTGCAGCCCTGTGTGGGTAGGACACCTGGCTGATAGCACAGCTGCAATGCTGCCTTTGCAAACATGGGCAGGTTCTCTCTGAGCTGCACTGCTGTCTTTCCTTGCAGGTATGAGAAGATGATCAGCGGGATGTACCTGGGGGAAATAGTCCGCAATATTTTGATCGACTTCACCAAACGGGGGTTCCTGTTCAGAGGACAGATTTCAGAGACGCTGAAGACCAGACATATCTTTGAAACCAAGTTCCTTTCTCAGATTGAGAGGTAAGAGCACTGCAGGGGAGGCTGCTTAGAGTGAAAGAGTGTAGTAGTGTTCGTCTGGTGACTCTGCTGGACGGGAGGGACAGCATTGTTTGCTTCTGTGGAGAGAATTTGGGTTTCAGTCTGTGTGTGTGCAAAAGGATTCTTTACAATATGAACTGAATTTCTAGCAATGCTCACTTCTAAACCCTGAGAAGGGCTGTCAAAGATTCCCTCACTGTATAATTTTTTTTCCTTGTTTGGAAATCAAGCCGTTTTCCTGGGCCCCTTGTGTGTGTTCAGCTGCAATTGTGGAATTGAATGAGCACTAGCTGAATGAGCACTGCTTACTGGGTGTTTTTGTGCTTTTATTGCTCAGACTCTGTATTTTAAAGCAACCCCTGAGGCTTCACGGGGGAAAAAAACCCCAAGGTCATAGTTAAAAATATTTTCCTAGAATGCCCCATGGTAAGAAAAGAGGTGGGGAGGCAAGGCAGAACTGGACTTGGAGCTCTGTTACTTCTTGCACACCTCTCCTGCACTGCAGCACAGTGCAGGGGTGTCTGAATTTGCATTCCATGAGGTCACTTGTGCTGTCAGGAGAGGCTGCTGCCTGGTGCAGGTGCATGCCTGCAGCCACCAGTGCAGTGGGGTTTATGGCTTGACTGAGGGCAACCTGTAACACTGTTTTCCTCCTCCAGTGACAGGTTAGCCTTGCTGCAGGTGAGAACCATCCTCCAGCAGCTGGGGCTCAACAGCACCTGTGATGACAGTATCATTGTCAAGACAGTGTGCGGGGCGGTGTCGAGGCGAGCAGCTCAGCTGTGTGGCGCTGGAATGGCCGCTGTTGTAGATAAAATTAGGGAGAACAGAGGCTTAGAGCGCCTGGAGATCACGGTTGGTGTGGATGGCACTCTCTACAAACTCCACCCACAGTGAGTATTTGCCTTCTCGGCATCTGTTCGTGTGTTGCATGTACATCCTTGCTCTTGGTGCTCCCAAACTGGACTCTAACCTGCTGGGATAAGAGGCAGGAAAAGAAAAGTCTTAATCAGGGGGCTCAGGGCTTTTTGAAGGGCAATGAGAGGATCAGGAATGAGTTGTGAAAGATTCTTGGGGTGGTGACAAACTGAAGAGGACACAGCTTGCTGAGTGAGTTGGAAGCTGCATAGCAAGGGAAGGATCTCCTGGCTCTGGACAGACAATGACAGAGCAGTGCTGAAATGTCTGGTGCCTCTTTGGGGGATGTTTCTGTTCAGTGTCCAGTGGAGAAGAGCTGCTGCAGAACCATCCAGGTGAGGCAGGAGTTTAAAAGAGCTGGGGGCAGGAGGAGAAGAGAACTAGTGCCCACCCCTAGTGTGTGTGCAGGGAGATGGGTGGGAAGGAGAGGACTTACGTGGTCTGTTCTTTTCCCTTTGCTGTGGATTAGTGATCCCAGTTAACCTCACACAGACAGATGGGGCTGGGATGAAAGTGCTTTTTTTCCTTTAACTCCTACTCCTCCCAGGCATCAAATCCACCCAGGTTTCCAGCATTTTACTTCTTAACCTGGATGAAAGGGGACACAGTGCCAATGCCCGTGGCAGTGCTCCACCCCAGAGCTGCTGCAGGACCTTCCTCACCCTTGTTTCCTTTCACAGCTTCTCGAGGATCATGCACCAAACAGTCAAAGACCTGGCACCCAACTGCGACGTGACCTTCCTGCTGTCGGAGGATGGCAGCGGGAAAGGGGCAGCGCTCATCACAGCGGTGGGATGCAAGCTTCGTGAGGCTGAGCAGAACTGAACTCCACAACCTTGGCCTCAATTCTGTCTTGTGTTTCTCATAAAGCAGCGACTGCATAGTCAGAACTGGTAAAAAAACCCAGAAACTCACTGCTTTATCAGGGGGAAAAAAAAAATTAAACTAATGACATAAAAAAATAGGATACAAGATAGAATGTGTGCTGTTAATAATATCTCCTGTTTCTGGACCCCAATCTGCATGTTTCTTACTCACCTTGTTGGTACCTTCCCCATCTGTAGGTCATGGAAAAAACCAGTCTATAATTTCTGCAGTTGTCAAAAATCAGTTGTTGTCTGAGATGAAATTGCCCCCAAGTGATGTGCGTTGAGAGCTCCCGTTGCATCGTACCAAACGTGTTCTTTGCAGCATCCCTGTTAAGCGCACTGCCAGCACACTGACCACCAGACCTGGGTGTCGATGCTTTTAAGTGAAGGGGAAGCAACAGTTCCTTCCTGCATTTTCTACCTGCTGTTGTTCCGTCTCAAGCGGTTGTGAAGCGTTATGGTGTGTCAGCACTGTGCACGCACGTAACTCTATAGTGGGACTCCACACCACGACTTACTCGCTTCCTTGATGCCTCTTGTCATGGTGAAAGTAAACACCCTTGTCCCACAGATCTGGTTCCACTGGTAATCCCCATTGCTTCTGTGAGTAGTGTTGTGTTACTGGGCGAAATCTGTCACGTTTTGGCGAGAAATCCCTAAAGAGTGAAGCCAAGTGGTTGGTGACTGGGGTAATCCAAATCTCCAGACCTGTGAAATCGGTAGCTCTATGGTCCCTACGTGGCTGTGCTGTCCTTCTGTCTAAGGGTTCCTATAGAAAATAGTTCCTATCTCTTCTTGTCAGTCTGGGTCAGGGCACTGCAGCTGCCCTCCCACCAAACCTGCAGCTCAGTCGCGTCCCCTGGATGCGCCTACTCCCGTCTCTCGCCTTAAATGGGTATTTGCTTCCACACAGAGCTTTAATCTTTAATGCTGTTCAGCAGTCACTCAGAACACAAACCTTCAGCCAGAGTTAGCGTGCAAAAAGGAAGAGGAAGGTTGGGTTTTGATCTTGCCTCTGAGGATCCGGGTGTGTAAACAACTCCCAAAGCCAAAACTGGGTGCAGCTTATTCCAAGGACAAAAGCAACAGCAGATCATTTACACGTGGTGTACCCTGTCCTCTGTGCAGTCGATGCCATTATTGTATCTGCACACCAGTTGCATCACTTAAACTGAGAAGCAGTTAGGAAGGTCCATGTCAAGCAACATTTGTAAGTCACACTGCTTTCTGCCAAGAGGGAGACCACACAGTAGTCCTTAATTCCCACTCTTCTACCAAAAATGTATTTGAGATGTCCACATGGTTTTCCCTGATGCCTTTTCCGGCAGAAAGGAGATGGAAATTTGCAGGCTACTCTTCTCTGTTCTCGTTCCACTCCCTAAGATTTGGATTGCCCTACGTATCAATAACATTTCAATATACATTATGGTGCACTGTGAGTGAATGTTGTAAAGTAACCTGTAAGTCACAAACGATCATTGCAGCTTTAAGTGTGTGTCTACCTGAAAAATTGCATGCCTAAATGGTTTTGCAAAGGTAGAGGGTCTTTTTACTTTGCACACTAGTAGCTCCGGTACTAGTGTTACGTGATACTTGTGAAAATATTAAACTTTTTTGATGTGCGTTAACTGGTCTTTAGTGGTTCTTTCTGGAAGAGGTGCTGTTGGCTGGTGGCTTAGTGCTTTGGGAAGAGCTATTGTGTAGGGAGAGCTGCAACCTAATCCCAGTGGTGCCTGTGTTTTGTGTGTGTTTTTATTCCCGGGCATTCGGGGTCAGATTCACACAGGTCCCTGTGCCTCGTGTTTCCTGATGCAGTTCAGCAGAGGCACAGCGCTGACAGCGCCCAAACCTTAGGGGCTGTGTGGCTAGTCCGGGTGCACCTCCTGCCCTGTCTTGTGCAGGGGGATCTGCTCTGCGGGAAAGCCTCGGGGTGCTGCAGCGAGGGCGGTGTGGCTGCTTTTAGGCTTGTGATGGATACGGTGTGTCCGTGAGCTCCCTGTGTGTGTAGGGTGAACGTCTGCAGAATCCCGGTGTCAGGTGCTCCTACACCACCGGCTGGCACAGCCTGTGTTGCAGTTGTGGTAGATGAAAGCCCCTTTTGCGTTCACCAAAGCTGTGCTTCTCCAATAACCCATTTTACGTTACAGCTTGAATAGTCTCTGACAGCCTTGATGTGCAGCCATGACCCCAAACAGGAGACAGAAGAAGGTGAGAAACTTTTTGGGCACAGGGGACACGTTGCATTTGAATTGCTTGAAGGTTTGCAGATCTTGTGCCTGCCGTCGGCAGTGCCGTAGGGGTGGTGTGAGCTGTGCCTGGGGACTTGGGTTTGGAGCTCTTCGGCATCTGTGGGCCAGGCTCAGTGCAGGGTACAGGGTGAACAAGAAGTGGAAGTTAAACTTGGTCTCAGGGTGACTGTGAGTTTTGGAGATGCTGGCATAGGTCGTTTTGTTTATTGGATCCAGCTCATAACAAATAGGGAGTGAGTTTGTGTTTCTAACTTTTCCTACCGTGGACCATGGTTGATGTACTTTAAAGGCATGGCAGTTCTTTTCCAAAGGGAGACATGGTGGGATTTTCATTTCCAGACTACTTCTTACCCCTAGGAAACTGTTCCAAGTCAATCACAAGCTATAACTGTCTGAAGAAATGTCTCCGATGTTACCCAAGCAATGACTGAGATGTCTTTCTTGAAGCTTTTAGGCTTGGTGAATAAAATCACAGTCCTCTTAACTGTTAAGCTGTAATTACTGCAATATGAACACAAAAAATCTTATATTTCCTGGGGAAAAGATCATTTGCATACCACTGTTGTAATGTCATCTGCTCCTTACTCCTCTGGGGTTCTCCCAGAAACCTTTTGAATGGGTTTTAAAACAAGCAGACCTTGTTTTGTTTTGTTTTCTTAAGAAAATAGCAGAAGGCAAAATAAAGTGTTTCTGAACTTCTGAACCCCGTTCTGTGCTTTTTGTTCATTCCTTTGCCATAAAAATGACATTCTTCAAGTGTTTTTCTTTACTGACTGCAGGGACTGCTTTGCTACTTAGAGCACGTACAAACGTGCAGGGGAGGGGTTTATTGCTGACCTGGATGTCTTTACTGCTGTGTGGTATTTAATCCTGTCTATATTTATATGAAGAATTGCACATACTTCCCGTGGAGCATGGTGTTCCTGTTGCCTCGTGTATCACAGGAATAAGGTGGTCTGCCTTGGGCTGCCTTCCATGTAACAAAGGCTCAGAGCATCTCTGCTTCCTTAACTATTGCTGTTTCTGTGGGATGGAACCTCAGGATGTGAGTCCGCCAGGACATGGAGAATTCCTTTTGCAATGTGAAGAAATCATCCTCTGCTTGCTGCTCCCAACGAGACAAAGAAAAGCCTTGAGCCTTGAGTTGGGAAACGTTGGTGCCAGTCAGGGACTGCGCTGGCGGCACGTGTGTGACACTGGGGCATCTGGAGTAGGCTCTGGCTGGCTGCTCAGGTGTGATGGGAGGGGGAAGGTGGGATGTTCAGGATGAGCCTGTTTGGTCTAAAAAGCTCTTCATTAGAAAGCTGCAGGGTTTAAAGGCCTTAGACCCACACCAGCTGGGCAGGGGGAGTGTAGCTCACATATATCAAACACTGAACTCTGTGAGTAGGTATCCTTCAGCTCCCCAGAGCAGGAGTCTCTGCCGTGTACAGCCTGGTCCCAGCAATGTGTGCCTGGCAGGGTGTCCCTCCCCGATGGTTTTCAATCCCTCTGGCAGAATTACTTGCTGGTGGCTGTCTGTAGATGCCTCTCCCTGCTCTCCCTCTGCCCAGCACACACCCCAGCAGAGCAGCTGTGGGAAGAGCAGGCTGGCCTGGGGAGGGGGCTGCCCAGGGAACATCTGGACTAGAAACTGTCTGCTGGAATGATTTAAAATCGTGAGCTTTTTCAGAGGGGCCTGGGCTCTCTTGTCCCAATAGGGGGATGAGTTTGCTGCATATCATAATTGTTCTCCACAGAGCCAGGGAGGTGGAGAAGTGGAGGAGGAACATATACCTCGTTCCTGTATTGGAAACAGCTCGGGAAAATCCTATCCCTGGGTACTCTTTCAGTTCAAGCCATGAATGTTTTCTCTGGATTTACTGCAGAATCTAAGCCTGGCAGCACTTTGTGGTTTGGCTTTGACAGAGCAAAGGAGAATATTTCAAATAACTGGATCTTGTCAACATTACAGGAGCTGTTTAATTGATAAGGTATGGCTCTGTGATATTATTTACAAACCTGCCATGAAAGGTGAAGGTGATTGTGAGGTGCTAGCTTACCACACCACTAATAAATGCTGTATTGCTTTTACATAATGTTTATATTTCAGCTTCTCCTGTTCTGTGTGCCTGCACATAATGCCTCAGGCTGGGAGGCTGACATTTTTTCAGCCTTTATTTTCATATCTGGGAAGAGCAGTGAGGATAAGTCTGGAAAGGGAAGGTGAAGGGGCTATCTGAGAAAAGACAGAAGTGGGCCACTGCTGTTAGGACTAAATGGATGTAAAGAAGGTGGACTCTAATTGGATCCATGAGCCCTGACCAAGCCAGTGGGTATCCCTGGCTACTGACTCTTCTGAGAGCCTCGCTCTCCAAATTAGGCACCACAATTAATGTGAAGGAGCAATCACCTGAGCACGCTTTAACATGAAAACATTGTATTTTGGGACAGGGTTATAGAAATCCATGCAATGACAACATCGTAATGAACTGTTTCTGCTGGTGAAATTGCAGGCATGAAAATCCCAGAGAAGATTTTGAGTATTTGCCT
Source organism: Brachypodius melanocephalos (assembly GCA_013398615.1). Lineage (NCBI taxonomy): Eukaryota > Metazoa > Chordata > Aves > Passeriformes > Pycnonotidae > Brachypodius > Brachypodius melanocephalos. Next base: position 796,722 of record VZSR01003210.1, on the reverse strand, counting down.
TTGTTGTGAACAGACTTTGGTCCACAGTGTTATTTTCTGCCTTGGGGCTGCTGCCCACACAGCCCAGGGCTCCATCCCAGCTGGGCCACGAGCCCCAGCCTTTCTGCTCCATCGAGTCTTTCCTGAATTTAAGTGTCTTGGTAGAACAGAAATCAGGAGATCACAAGGTAGAATAAAATAATTTATATTCTGCTGATTAGTACTGCCTCAGATCTGCTCCACTGATTTTTTGACCTCCTGGGCCTGATGTCTGCCCTGTATTGCAGTTGTTGATGTAAGGGAGGGCTAAACTCGTATCCATAGCTGGCTGATATTTGGACCTACATGGATGTGACTGTTATCAGCACACTGCCTTCAGTGCTGATGGCATCTAAAGAAGTCCTGTAGGAAACAGTTGCTCCAGAGAAAAAGACCTGCCTCAGGCTTCTGCAGATCTGCTGCCTTGTCATGGTGTACGGGGACAGAGCCAGGAGCAGGAAATCAAAGTGTTAATCTGGTGAGGGTAAATGATGTCTTCTCTTTCTCATTGAGCTGAGTTTCTGTGTTGAAGCTTGCTGTTCTTGACTTCCTGTGGGTTGCCAGGTGAGAGGATGGGGACATAAGTTTAAGTTTGTCTTTTTCTGTTGCTTTTATGCACGGACACCACCGGAAGGCTAGCTTGAAGCCAGAACGAAACCTGTAAAAGTGAGAAAAGCAATTAAATGATGAAATGATCTTTCTAATTCCATAGAGGATGAACAAACCTGTGGATGGCTACAAAAATAAATATTTCTTCTGAAATCAAAGGAATGAGGTGAAAAGCTAAACGTGTAAAACCATGAAGAGAGGTGCTTTAGGAGTTTTCGATCAGATTTCCTTGTATTTTAAATAAACATATAAGATCAGTGAACTGGCAGGGTGTTTGATATGCTCAGGAGATGGTGCTGACCATGCTGCTAACTGCATTTGTTAGACACAGAACATCTGAGGCAAATTGTGTTCACCCACTGGGAGCTTTTTTAAAGAAAACGAATAATTAAATTAGGAAGCTTTAAAAAGAAGAAAAAAGATAAAGAAGCTTTAAAAAGCTTTAAAAAGCTTTAAAGAGCTTTAAAGCTCTCTCTGCTTTCTGAGAGAGGAGGAGAAGGACATGTTTGTGTGTTTCATGTTAAATGCAGTTGGGGTAAATGGGCTGCAAAACTCTTCTTTTGTGAGCTCACAGGCAGGATGCAGCCTTGCAGCATCACTGAAATGCAACATTCGGCCGGTGCCGTCCCAGTGAAACTGCGCAGGAAATGTCCTGATTGTCATTCATTACCTTTGGAGCTCCCTTCGAGCAGCGAGGCTGAGCAGACACGGGGGTTGCGGGTGCGGGATTTGGCACGGAGATCCGCGGGCGGCCGGAGCAGCTCCCTGCGCTCCGCACCCTGCTGCCCTCCCAGCGCAGAGCAAGAGGGACATCTCTTGGCACGCTGGGGTTGTGCTCCCCCAGCTGCTCCCTCGTGGTGACACCTTCACAGGTCACCCGTGGGCTGCTCCTGCTTCCCCCCCGTGGGCTCAGCACTGTGCTGGGGGGTGGCCCGGGGGGAGCAGGGGGCTGAGCCAGCCCAGCATTGGCTCAGCAGGTGCGGTGCAGGGATTGCAGATCCTTCCCTCGGAAATAGGATGGTCTGCATGTGGAAATGGGTGCAAATGGGGCTGTGCTGTGATCCTATGCCTGCTGCCTTCACTTTATTCAGAGACAGAAAATACTGAGGGCTGATTTAAGATCTCAGAGTGTATCCCATCCCACATTATTAGCACAGGGTAAGTTAAGTTGTCTGGTCAGCCTAGGGACTGAAAATCACAGCTGCTCTCACCTCCAGGGATTTATATTTTTTCAGGCTGAGAGTTTTCTCTGTGCACACATTTTCACTCTACTCACCTCTGGTTCAGGCAGCAGTATATGATGGGGTTGTACATTGTTGAGCTCATGGCAAGGAGGAAGACTGCTAGATACACCTGCTGAATGTACTTCTGCTGGTAGATGTCCTCCTTGAAGCTCCCCAGGATGAAGTATATGTGATAGGGCAGCCAGCAGACAGCAAAAATGATCACCACTACCACCATCGTCTTCACAAACTAGGAAAACAAAACCAAGGGGTTATTCCTGGGCTTTCTGGGGCAGTGGGAAGTACTGGTTTCACTTTGAGGCTGGCTTGCCCTCCCTGAGTGCAGTGTATTGAATGAAACCATACATACCATGTGCAGCTATGGCAAAGAAACCAGCCCTGGTGATGAAAACTAGGAATAGAGAGGGAGTGTCCTGGCAATGGAAAGTGGAACAGAGAGGGAGTGCCTGGTGATGGGAACAGGGTGGGGGTTAAAGGAAATATTTCCCAGTGGACTGAGTGGACTCTGCAGAGGAACTGCTTGTAGCTACACCAGGGAGATGTGCAGGGAAATGAGATCGCTGCTGTTATGCTGAGACTGCCCCACTCTGCCCAGAGTTTTACCCTGCTTTTTCCTGTGGGTATAAATGTGTGGGTTCTCTGGACATGAGCTTTACTCTCTAAGGGCTGCTGGCAACTGGCCTGCTCCTCTGAGTCTTTCTTCCTTGAAGGCTGGCTGGTGCATGCAATCACCATTTTTATAAACCTGCAGGCTGATGCCCTTTGCCCCAGACCCAAAATACTTTATTAACCTTTCAAGCCCAATCCCAGAAGATTTTGTATCCAATGCAAGCTCCGTTTTGGAACTGGAGGCAGCAGGGCTGGTGTGCTGGGGGTAATTATAGTTAAGTTTCACTTCTGACCTTTTTTTTGGCATTAACTTGGTGTTCATAGCGGACTCTGTTCAGGTGGTTGCCCGGAGCCGCGCTGTTCCACAGAGTAATTCCTATAATGCTGTATGCAACAAACATCACCATTAAAGGCAGCAAATAAATCAACACAATCACGGCAATGTGATACCTGAAAGAGAAGAACAAGCAGTTTTTCACAGTCAGTATGGCTCTTTCAGAAATTGTCTTTTGGATATGTATGCTGGCTCCTGTTACCAAAACCACAAAGAAGAAATTTTGCCTATGGTTATTGTTACAGGGACTTCTGTAAACAGAAAAATCTCTCTTGTGGTGTGATGAGGGGTCCTTGGGCTGGATTCCCTGCTCTTTCAAGACAGAGTAACATCATTTATCTTTTAGCAGAGGGTTGCAGTCCAGGGCCACCTGCACTGAGCTTTGCTATCCCACTGCAGCCAGGAGAGAGACAGTGGTAAAAGTACAAGCCCTTAAATCACAGCTATGGGAAAGGAACAGTCCAAAAACTATAGAGCAACTTGATGAATACAGTAGTGACAACAGTGGAAAAAAGTCAGATCAGGGACTGCAAAAGGTATCTGGCTGCTAACAGGGTGCACTGGGATGCAGACAGTGAGGAAGGGATGTTGCCTGTGTTTGTGTAGCTGATTGTTTTTATTTGTGTGAGCACACACAGTTAATGTACCACCGACAGGCTGCTTGGTTACTGCTCCACCTGAAAGCACTGCCATCCCCTGAGCTGTATTTTAACCTCAGCCCTTTGTAGTTTTCCGTGTCTCCCCACAAACTTCTCCCTCATGCTAGGGGCTGATTAGTTTAAGCAACCACCATTTATGGGAAGGGAACAACCTGCTCACTCCATTACAGCAGCTGTCAAAATAACATAAACAGTGTGTAAAGTAGGAGTAGGCAGGAGGGCTCTGGCACACGCTGCTGGCAGTGACCCCAAAAGGCTGGGTGGGTGCAGATGGTCTTTCTCAGCCTGACAAGGCTCTGGGGTTACTCCTCACATTGGTGCCTTGCAGAGCGCTGCTGAAATGGGTGTTGGGGCCCTCAGTGGTGTTTGTTCCTTGTGGTGGCTGCAAATACCAGACTGGTGTCTGCAGAAAGAAAAATATTATATTTGTGAAATGTGGCGACTTTGTCCCTGCCTGTCTTGCACTTTTTTTCTATTTTGCTGAGGGTGATTCCTCTTTTGAAGGTCTAATACTGCGTGTGGAGTGCAGAAAAGCCCTTTTAGGGTTCCCATCCTGGGAGGAGGAAAGGAGGATGAGAGTCTGAGTTTGAGCACACGTAAAAAGAAACTCGTAGTCTTGTAGCTTTACTACTTTGCTGCAAAGTTAACCTGTCACCAGAAGAAAAATCCTCTGGGGTTAAGGTTCTTTACTCTGGTTAAATTTTGGTATCCTTTATATCCAATATTTTTCAGGCACTAGCAGACAGTAGTGCATTGTTTGGGGGTTGATGATGATGATGATGATGATTATTATTATTTTAAACTTCTTTCTTTTGTAATTATACACATCTTTCCTGCAGAAAAGGATTTTCCTTCATTCTGAAGTCTAGAAGTCTTGGAAGATGGGTTTACTCAACTGCAAAGGATTCAGAGGACACACAGTCAACACAGGAACCCAGCTCTCAATTTTTTTTGTTGTTTTTCTTTAGGTTTCTTAGTGTTTCTTTTCCTTGTTATTTGGACTAGTATATGAATGGCTGCACATGACTTTTTCTCCATGGTCTGCAATGCAGGCATCTGTCCCAACAAATCCATCGCTCAGTGTGATTTCTGGGGGCAATCCTTCCAACTTCCTTTCTAAGAGAGATACCAAAACCTGTGGATCTGACCCTGCTCAGGGAGACAGAGCTGGTGAGTGATGTACTGTGGTCAGGAGCTGCTGCTCTTCAGATGGAGATCCCAGAAAGGATCTGCCCTGCTATTTGCCACGTCCAGGACCAGCCTTTCCAGCCCTCAGGGATTTTGTCAGCATTCTGGGGAACTCATGTGAATCCTGTCCATGCCATGGATGTGGGAGAAATAAACCTCATGCTTTTCATCTGAATGAAGTAGCCATCAGTGACTCATGGATTAGTGGTGATCTATTCTCACCCCCTCCATAACTGACAGGAGCCTGGCACTCTCTGTCCCCAACACGTACCAAAGGGTACAAAAGGTACAAAAAAAGGTACAAGAGGAGCCCCCAGGAGGAGCATCACCCAGCACGAGAGGTTTGAGCCTGATTTTACTCTTTGCTCAACTGGGAACGACTGGCAACCACTGTCTGAATATGCGGCAGCTTGGCCAAAATCACTTGGCACATGTTGGTGTGAAAATCAGTTCGTTTGGTAATAGTGGAAAAAAGTTGAGGAGGCATCCAGCTGTGTGCCAGAGATGAAGAGTGAGCAGGGAAAATGCCCCATGTGAATGGAGCCAGGCAAAAGCCTTCACAGTGGGTTTTGGTTTGAAAAATTGGTTGCTCTTTGTGAATCGATTTGTTCCTTTCCCTCAGTTCTTCCGTTGCTACTTTGTATAAATATGTTTCGCTTGATAAATTTCTCAAAGGTGCCCCACGTGCTTTGAACAATGAGTAATCACAGCAGATCCCCCAAGTGCAGGGTAGGGCTTGTTTCATCTGTTTGAACAATCTTGCTTTCAAGCAGGAGGAAATCGCTGTGAGGCTTTAGGGACTTTCGGGATCATAGATGTGTGCCCAGATAAATACATCTATAAAACCTTAGGATGTTTGAAACATGCTGCTCTCAGGTTTTATTTTCCTTTTACCCCCACAAAGAGCAGCATAATTTTTAACTAATTACATGACTTCTCAGCATTAAAGATACCCAGTTTCCTCCTGCCTGATGGAGGAAGAAAATCCAGAATCTTTGAAACCAGGATTCATTGATTAGAGCTTTATAACTAGAGCTATATATTTATAAGCTTAGAGAGTTTTTGCACTGGTTTCTCTTAAATTCCCCAAGCCCTTTGTTTGGGGTTTCTAGACATTATAGACATTATAACCAATTTTCAAAGTAGGAGAGGATGGCAGGTTCAGGATTACCCTGAACCACGATCACTTGCAGCTTTTTCCACAGCTGCCTTAAATTCAGTTTAGATGGGCTGCCCCAGCCCCACATTCTCCTGCTCTCTCTCCCAGCACTCTCCATAGCCAACAGTTTGGAGATGACATTACTTTCCTGGTTAACTTTTGCCCGAATTGAGGGTTTTGTGGTGTCTCTTACGTCAGCTGGTGCTTGGATCCCACGTCTCCAGGCCAGACCACGATGCATTTCATGGCCCCGTTGTCCATGGTGATCTCGGCGTAGAAGCACTGCGGGAAGGCCAGCCCGAATGCCACCAGCCAGATCATCCCAATGATCACCCTGGTGCTGCCAGCAGAGAGCCTGGGCTTGAAGGGGTGGATTATGGCCACGTACCTGCGAGAAACAGGCAGTGCTTTTACAGAGAAACAAAGGGTAGTGCTTTTACAGTGGAATTGGCAATCTATACAACAGAGGCAGAAAGTGTAAAAACTCACCAGGACAGCGTCGTGGGCTTTATAAATATAGACATTTTGACAGGTTGCAGGCTGTAAATAATAAGGAACTAAATCCTTTCTGAAGAGAATGATTGCAAGTCTTAGGGTAGGATATATTAAACCCCCCTGGATGGATGTTTCTGGTGTGAGGAGGAAACAGTCCTTTATGTCTTCTGCATATAGTCTTTGCAAACATTCCCCTCATGGAATTTTTTATAGAATCCCAGAATGGTTTGTATTGGAAGGGACCCTAAAGTTTACCTAGTTCCAATCCCCAGCCATGGGCAAGGACACCTTCCACTATCCCAGGTTGCTCCAAGCCCCACCCAACCTGGCCTTGGACACTTCCAGGGATCCAGGGGCAGCCACAGCTTCTCTGTGCACCCTATGCCAGGGCCTCCCCACCCTCCCAGGGGAAGAATTTCTTCCCAATATCCCATCTAACCCTGTACTCCATCAGTGTGAAGCCATTCCACCTTGTCCTGTCACTCCAGGCCCTTGTAAAAAATATTCTCGCTCCCTTTTTTTCTTTTTTTTAAAGTTACTTTTGCATGTGCCTTACCAAAAAAGCCCAGCCAAGCATGCTTTTCCCTCCTAATGATGTCAATCTCTGATGCTTCATATTAGCACAAGAGCAGACTGGGCTCTTGAGTATCCATTACCCCGATTTTTTTTCCCCAGTGATTTTTAGCTGTGGAAAACACTAAAAATTGTGGGTTTTACCTCTGTCTGTGACTGCCTGAGCACTTGTGCTTGCAGCAGAGGGAAAGGCTGACCCTTTCATCCCACACCTGCTCAGGGCCCTCACAGCACATCTGACTATTGGATTACTCACCAGCCCGGGGCCCTCTCTGGTTTTAAGTTCCCTGTGTGGAAATGCGCGGTGTTGTAACGAGTACATAATCGATTATGCATTTCTTGTCATGCTCTCCCTATTCTTTGTCATGGTTGTTACAAAGGCAAAACGGAGTGGAAAATGCCCATTGCCTCCTAGTTTTCATAGCAAAAATCTGACAAATTGTGCTGTCTCTTGGCCAGGTTGTTGGTAGGGAGCTCTGCCCAGCCACTGCTGCAGGACAGGCAGCACAGTGAGCAATCCAGGGCCTTATTTAGCTATAAAATTTTCATGTCACCTCACTTTTCTTTAGCTTGCCTCAGGCAGTGTTATACAGTGCTCCAGTCTGGTCAGGGAGGAATCCACCAGTGGATATTCTCCAGAGTTTTTGCCCGCAGAAGTGCCTGAAAGAGTGATCTGTGGCCCTCGGTGAATGGCAAGTCCTGGGAATAAATGATGCCAGCCACTGTGCTGCAGCCCGTGTTGCAGATATCAAAGGTGTCACAGGGCTGGCTGGAGGCTCTCCCACTCTGCCAGGGGTGCACCCCCGAGGAAAGGCTGCGATTTTAGGTGAGCTCCTGCAAGCTGAGAGATTTACCAAACTTGCTGAGATCTTGCCCCCTGCTGCTCGTGCTCCTTGTGCCCTCTCTCGATGCCCCTGTGACATCCCAGGGTGCTGGGACCACAATCTCGGCACCCTTTCTCTGGTCCTCATACAGGCAGACAAAACAAGCCGAGTTTTGGACCCTCTTGTGCACTTTCCAAAAAGGTCACAGGAGACTTTGCTAACCGGAGGGTGAAACTCGAGCTGATCGATAACGCTGCATTTCTGCCTCGGGGGCTGCAGTGGAAACAGCCGCTCTGCTAATGGGGGAAACCGAGCGATCCTAAACCCAACGCTGGGCAGTTCCACCACGGACCTTCCCATGGCAGACAAAAATGACTTAGAGCCATCATTCTTAGCCTCCTTCCTTAGAATAAACCACCTCGGAAGAAGTTGTTTTCATGGAAGTTAAACATTGGAGCTGGAGTGGACGCGAGTTCTCTTAACAATAAATGGAAGCATCGAGTTTCCAGGAGACCGTGTCAGGATCTATTTTAAGGCTAAGCAAAGAATAGCTAAATATGGTTTGCAGTGAGGTGCCAAGTTCTCTTTCTGATCTTTGCCGTGTGACTAAAGAGATTTTGACTATATAGGTGCTTTCACCAAAAATCCCCAAGGAACAAGAGTAGGAAGACCTGACAACCGGCTGAAACAGCTTTTTAAAAAAATATTCTTTGGCTGACAACATGGATAAAGTAGCAGTTTATCAACAACCCTTGATTTACAGCCAGGAGCAGGCAAAGAGTATTTGAGTCTAAAACTGAGCTGCCATTGATTCTAAATAGGGATTTGCTTTCATGTGGACAACTGCAGGCTGACAAACACGTCCCTCAGCCCTGTCCCTGTCCCCAGCTCCTGCCCGGGTTGCAGCGGGCATTACACGTGTGGAAAAGCCCTCTCCCCTCTCCAAGCCTGTTCATCTGGTACGATTGGTCTGTGATTGCTTCCTGAGGCTGGGTGTGCCGGGGTGATCTGAGCTGCGAGCTGAGCTGGGGGAGTTGGGGGAGCGACCCCGATAACTCAAGGCAGCAAAGATTTTCGCTTTTTGCTGACTCCAGAGGAACGCTGGCTCCCCTCCCGAGGGAGCTGCAAGGGTCCCTGTGGATAGGGGGCTTGATAAGGAACACAGGAAACCTGGAGGAAACTGCCAAGTCAACAGCAGGGCACTGATAAAGGAGTGCCGATATTTCTGGCCGCCGGGTCAGGCTGCCCCGGGGAATTCCTTCACCGCCAGGCTGCAGCAGGGAGAGAGGGAAGACAGGAAGGATGGAAGGAAGGGTAGAGAGAGCCTAAAGGGAAATCACCTCCTCTGCTTCTTGCACACAGCATCGCCTTTAAGAGAGGAAACTCCCACAGACTTCTGGCTACTTTCTAGTAAAAAGGAAAACAGCTTCATGCTATTTAACAATGAGCTGTAAACACAGTCAGGCTCCAGAAATTAAAGCTTAAGTAAAAGACTTGGCAGTTGGAAGTGAATTTTATGAAAATACCGAATTTCCCCAGAAGTCAAACAGAATCATTGTGATTACTTCCCTCCCTCCTGGAATAAGTCATTCTGGTGAACCAGGGGAGTGTACTCTGCCATTTCTAATCTAATTCCCATTATTTCTGGTGGTTTGCTGGACTCACAGCAGGATTAGGGCTGCTGATGGTTTCAGCAGCCTGCAGCATATTCTCCTTTTTCCAGATACATCCATCTCATGGTTTAAAAAAGTCCAACAAAGCCACAAAAGAGTTTTCTGGATGACTGGGAATCAATTTATGATCAATAATGTGGGAACAACAAAATATCAGCCACTTCCACTCATTACAGATTTGGGTGTGATTCAGACCAGGGATAAAAACCAGAAGATCATGCTGTAATTAGCACCACACCCCACAGTCTGGCACTCCTCCCACTTTGCTGATAAGGCACCTGACAGAGTGGGAGCCAATTGCACAAACTATTGCAATGACTTTTTGGTGACTTACAGGGGATCTTTTTGGACCTTCTCTCCTCCATTCACCTCTTACCTCTCTGCAGCCACGGCTGTCATGGAGTAGATGCTCACAAACACTGCAGTGATTGGGAACCAGTTCTGAAACCTGCAGAATTCCTCCCCAAAATACCAGACATTGTGACTGGCATAGATGAAGTTGAAGATGGTGTTGAAGGCGGACATCAGCAGGTCGGAAAGTGCCAAGTTAACGATGAAGTAATTGGTAGCGGACCTCATCCTCCTGTGCGCCAGAATAATCCAGATGACGGTGACGTTGCCAACGATGGATGTGATAACGATGAAGGAGTAGGTGATGGCCCACAGAGCAATCCTCCATCCTGGCTGGGTGAACTGGGTTGCCGCCGTCCAGTTGTCGCCATCCTCGAGGGAGCCAGCCTGCGAAACGTTGCTTGCGTTAAAAACGGAAAACACGCCCATGGCTTTTCACTTCTTCTAAGTGTAAAATAAAATCTTCTGGCATCTGCTCATTTCCTTGCAGTAGATGCTGGTGGTGTGAATTTCCATGCATTTAACCAAGTGCTGTTAAAAAGACATGGGAATGAGCTGTCTCATGTCCTCTCGTCCTGTTTTCCGAGTGATGCAATGCAGTTCCAGGAGGAGATGAGCGATGCCAAGGGCCTCCTCCTTCTTCCCTGGCATTTTAACCTACGCCTGAAGAGCAAGAACTAAAGAACAGCTCGCTTCCTCATGTTTCCTTTTACTCTAAAAAAGGAAGAAAAAAGAGAAATGAAGGTGTTTTCCAGGCCGGTGGCAAGTGATGTAAAGTAATCTAAAGTAATCCTTTAGATTAGTTTTAGCAACAAGAAAACATAAATGCAAGCCAAAAACCACTCCAATCCAAGCAGAAATTCTTTGTCAGGGCAGCAGTTTTCTAAAGCACCAGGTGTCTGAATCCCCTGCAGTGGCACTGAGGACATTTGCTGTTCTTTCCCTGTGTAACTATTAAGCGTGAGGCAGGAGTTGCAGTGGGATAAAATCTCAACAGATTTTAAGTAGACTTTGAAAGAAGGTGGAGTCTCTTGCAGGGGAAAACTAAACAACCAATTTGACATCAAATGAAACGTGGCAAAGCGGTACGTGAAGCTTCCCCTCTCCCTGTTCAGTTAGTTTTAAATAACCTCTGCAATGGCCACGTTGCTCTACCAGGATTTTACAGGCTTACATGCAAGGGAAGTTACTTTGTCAGGTTTACCAGTCCCGCAATCCTCGTCTTTCCAGGACCCTGCCTGATTTCCCTGCCTGAGCTCTCATAGCAAGAGAGAAATTATATTTGATGCAATTGAGCAAGATCCTTCCTTTTGGATGGCTGCACCCCCTTTCCCAGTGTGCGCTGTAGGAACTTGGTGGCCTCGTGCATGCAGAAACTTCAGGTTTTCATAGGAAAGAGGAATCCCTGACTCTGCTCGGAGCACAGCGCTCTTGCTCACTGTCAGCTTTAAAGGAAAGGGTGTAAACATAGGCAACACACTGAGGCTGAGATTTCCAAGAGCACTTGGCACTGACTCATGCCTGCTCAACTGGAAGCTGAAGGTGTTTCAGGTAGGAAAACCTGCCTTTAGGATTCAGAAGCACTTCTGTAGTTTTCCAGCTCCTGTGGCTGCTGGAGCTGCAGCTTGTGCCAGCCTCTCCTGTAACAGGGCAGTGTTTATCAGTTCAGGATCCTTTGCACCAGCTCAGCCTGGAATCTTTCCTTGCTTCATTAATTTCTGGAGGCAGCCTTGAGTTAACCCATCACCTAACCAACTCTTCCAAGCAGGTTTTCTCTGTTACAATATTGCCCAAGTGTTGCTTTTAAAGAAATCAATACCTGCAGTCCTGCACGTAATGTCTCCTTCTCTTCACAATAGACTTCCCTGCAGGTTATCCCTCTCGCTTCCCTACCTGGAAACTAAAAAGGTATACTTGCACATATCTTCTAATCTGCATTGCAAAGGTGCTTCTTCAAAGTCTTATGCTGACACTTCATTAAACCACTCAGAGACCTTCCACTTTCTGTACACAGGTTCAGGAGGGCTGTTCATGACTTGCAATAAGAATTCAATAGCTAATAGTGTTCTTCAAGTTTTTTTATATGCTGTCTCAAATCCCTGCAAATTTGAAGGAGAATAGGAGCAAAAACCTCTGTACATTTTGCTGGAAATGTGCACTAAAATACTTTATCAGTTACGGAAAGTAGAACGGAAGGAAGTGCTTAGAAAAAGGGCTGCACTTATTGACCCTTGAGTGGTGAAGCTGTAACCTCTCTCGGCTGACTTTGAAGATGGTCAAGGTGCTCAGGTTTCTTAGGAACCTTCTTGTGAACCATCTGCCCCGGTCCCTGATCTGTTACTCAGGTGATAATCGAAGAGCAGCCACCCTTTGGTCAACATTTCATCGTACGAGTCAGGAGGGATTTGCCTTCCTGTATCCACACCCACACCTTTTATTCGTTTGCTGGTTGTGCATTGGCAAGGTTATTTATCACCCTGGAGCCCGGCCAGTGATTTAGTGTGTGCTATCAGCCTTTTGACTTGAAAAATGGAGCAATTTTTGACACAGGCCGGCTCCAGATTCCTCAGGGAAGTTGCATTTGCCTGAGACAGTGGGTAAAACCTTCCTCACCAGTGGTTTTGGAGTTATCCCAGAGAAAGGGACTACCTGAGAGCAGGGAGTTTGGGTTTGGCTGGTTTCATTGTTGGTTTTATTATGGGCAGGATAGTCAAGGTCAAACGTTACCGTGCTGAGTCACCAATCCCAGGTCTGAGCAAAGGGTGAGAGATGCAAACAAAGGATGTGGGTCTGCAAGGTCAGGAAGGGTGACTGAGGGGTGTTTTGTGTTTTGGAAACACAATACACGGTAATATAGGCAGTAGTGGGCTTAACCGCATTGCGAGTTGGACTCTGCTTTTGGAGGAAGAACCTTTGTCCAGGGAACAGCTCTGAGAGCAGGACATGAGGACCATGAGCATCCACCTTGGGTGGGGCAAAGTGCAGCTGGCCTGCAGCCTCCTCAGCCAGACCTGGGGTGGAAGGAAGCAGCAAAAATGCCTCTGGTAGTTCTGAAAAGCTTTGGGTCTTTCTGACATGCTTTGGTGCAGGGCTAGCTGTAGTCCACTTCTTTCTGCAGAGCTTCTAAAGTCCTGAGGCAAATGCTCTGCAGTCCATGGCTTTTGGTGTCTTTAGAACAACCCCTGGTGATGAGTGAGGAAATGTGGAAGTTACTGACCCTTAATATGAACAAAACCACTGCTAGTTGTGCTGTTGGATGGTCCCAGGAGCAGATGCTGTGATGAACAATCTGCCAGGCTCTTTGTTGGAAAACTGCAGCTTTGTGCTGCACGGGGCTGAGGGTGAGAGAGCACAACCACGATGGACTATCAGGCAGTTCATAACATCTTACTTTAACCACCATTTGCTGCTAAACTATAATTGTGTCCAGAAATCTTGCCAATTGTACAGCCAAAGTCTGGGATTCAGGAAAAGAAAGGGATTACTCAATTATTGTCCTGCAGTTTCATAACAGGAACTGTTATGTTTATAACTGTTTTGATACATTGAGTCAGTCCTGAGGAAAAACAACAGGTAAACCGACATTCCTTTACTCAGCTTCCCCATCCAGCAGGATGTACCTCGAAATTTAATGTGCAGGAATCAGCACGAAGGACAAGATAAGGTATTAAAAGAGTCCAACCAGAACAATTAATTTAGTTAAATACTCAAACAAGGAAGATGCCTAAGTGACAAGAACATGCCTGGATGTGAATGACACCCGTGAGACACGAAGATCATGTGACAGACACTAGTTCCCAGCAACTGTATGTGGTGGGATTCCCAGCCTGCATGCCACTGCCAAGTGTCAGGGATATTTGTAAATCTCTGTGAAAACTGAAGTTGTTGATATTTTAGAGGATGAATGCTCTAGGACATTGTATTACTGTTGGAAACATCAGAGGGGAAGAGCTATTCTGTTCCTGGCAGTGTCCTAGGCTGGATTGTTTTCTAGAAGCAGAGTGCAGTAGCACTGCAGGCCATAGCAATGGTACTTTTTATAATAGAATTACCCAGGGATATTTTTTAGCCTTTAGAAACGAGATTTTGGTGTATTGTATGACCTAAAGAAATGATGTGTGACTGAATGTTTACACAGTTCTCGTAGGGAGCTCAGAGGTTTTCCAGTCTCTGTGCTAGGTAACTTCAGGATAAATGCAGCCCAACTTCATCTCCTCTGACACCAGACACTGATATTCAGTGCCATCTGTCTCTGCTCCGGGCCAGGACGAAACAACCAACTCTGTGACGGTTGTCTGCCACTTTGAATGAGACTTTTTTCCCCGAGGGGAAAAAAAAGCCCTTTGTGGGACAGGAGTGCAGCAGTGCGGGCTTGAAAGGGCTTATTTCATCTGGGAGGCATGAATGGCGTTTGCAGTTCATGATGGCTGTGTCAGACCCAGCACGGACGCACTGTCACAGCATCGGGACGTGGATGAGCGTCGGTGCAGATACAAAACGTGGCCGGTGCAATATGCCCAGTAGCTGTTGTTACTGGCAGGACGTGACCCTCTTTGCATGTGCAATGGCGTGGGGGACATAAAGAGAGGTAAATGCCCTGGTACCGCTCCCTTCCCGCTGGTGTAGGGTGTAGGGATTCCGCTTTACCATGTTTTCGGATGCTCCACCAAAAAAATCTGAGCGCCCATGCAGCGGCTTCCCACGGCCGCTTTTTTCCTTTTGGTTTTTTTTTTTTTTTTTTTTTTTTTTTTTTTTTTTTTTTTTTTTTTTTTTTTTTTTTTTTTTTTTTTTTTTGTCCCAGCTGTTTTAATGGCGATGGCAGAAGTCTGGGGAATGCGTGCGGGGCTCCGGCAGCACTGCCAGATTCCTGCTGGAGCAGCCAGATCTATTTCTCTGCGGGGCTAATCCCGACCGAGCGGCCGGGCGTTTGCCGAGGGAATTGAAAAGAAAAAAAAAAAGGAAAAGGCGAGGAGAAGAAAAGACGAAAGGCGAAGCGGAGCTGGCCGGTGGCTCCCGCCGTGCCCCCGCTGTCCGTGCCGCTCCCCGGTGCCGGAAGCGGCGGCGGCCCCGGGCCCGCCCGGCGGGGCGGCCGCTCCCGGAGCCGGGAAGGGGCGGAGGGCCCGGCGGGGCGGCGGCAGCAGCAGGTGCGGCGGAGGGAGCAGGGAGGATGGCGGCGGGAGACCCGGAGCAGGCGCGGTACTGCGGGAGGCTCTCCTACCTGTGCCTCAAGCTCACCCTCATCACCTACTCCACCACGTTCTGGGTGAGCGGCGCTCCGGGGGCGGGGGGCGCGGCTCGGAGCGGCGGTCCCGCACCCCGGGCCCTGCAGGGCTCCGGGTTTAGCAATAGAGGGATGTTTCTGTGGCTGAGGTGGCGGCTGTCGCGCCTTTGGTGGCGGGTGCAGCGCCCTGTCCGTGCCGAGGGACTGACGAACTGGTTTTGGCGGATGGGGACTTGCAAGGGGTTGGAAGTTTGGCAGGTGAAAATCCTTCATGTGCGTATTAAAATGCAGCTCTGTCCTGCAGGGGAGGTGGGCAAATAGAGCCTTTGCCCTACAGCGGCACTCCTCGGCGTACTGGGTATGTGCCCTGCTGAGCCCCGGCAGGGTGAGGCTGCCAGGCTTTGGAGTTCACAGGGGTGTGGCACTCGCTGTCCTCATCCAGGTGTTTGCTAAAGCCAGAGGGAGTCCCAGCGGATGGGTCCAGACCACTGACTTCTGACATGCGGTAAATCCACACTAGGCACCCCCTGGGCTGGAAGGAGCTCTTGGGGCCCTTTGCAAGTGCTCTTTGTAAGCACTCTGATTTTTAAAGTTGCTTTTTTCAGGCTCTGGGATACTGGGAAGATGTTGGCTTCAAGTGGTGCTGATGTCACAGGTGCTTAGGCAGGGTTTTCTCTGTCTGGCTTTTTCACTTTAAATGCTGCTTAAGTTCTAGTTTGGCTGGTCTGTTTTTGTCTGACACGGTATTTACCAGCTGGGACCATAAGGCTTGTGCTTTGCTGCTTGGGAGAAAAGGCTTAGATCCACCAGGTTTGATAGTGAGTGTTAGATTCAACCTATGGTTTAATGAACAAAGATTGACACACAAAGCATTCGAGTGTAATTTCAAGCTTTTTGGGACCTTGGATACCTTTTGTCTTAGCAGACAAACCAACCCTTGGGTTTAGGCTTGTGATGCTCCCTGTGTTCCTCCACAGCTATTCTGCAGTCATGAGTTTTGGAAAGGGGGAATTCAGATTTGTTGTGTTGTTTTCCAGAGCCCTTTCTTGCAGCGTATCCTTCGTGCACGTTGTCTGCTCTGCGTTATCTGTCGGCAGCAAGGGCCCGTGCTGGTGGGATGTAAACATTCATCTGGTGGCAGAGAAAGGCCCCTCCTGAAACCATCCCTGGAGCACCCGCGGAGGACAAAGCCTCTTTCACGCAGCCTGGGGATTTTATTGACTCTTTGTAGTCGCTCACTCTGGATTTTCAATGCTCTGCCCTCGTTTATAAGCAAGAGCTTCCATTTGTTGGCTGTGCCGGGGAGATGGTTTGCTGTGGGAGGGGGGAGGCTGGGGGCTGTGAGAGGGGGAAGGAAGGACAGGGAATGACAGGGAGTTGTTTAGGGAAGGCTGGATGCTGCTGGGCAAACACACGCTGGGTTGTGTGAGGCGTGTGGGCTTCGCTGGCGGAATTCTCTTTTATTCCAGCTTAGCCAAGCAGATCTCATCAGCTGTAAATGTCAGTCCCCCGGCTCTCTTTTCAGCACTGCTGTTCTTGCTGAGTTTGTTGTTTTGTCAGGTTTTTTTTTTTTTCCATCAGTGTAAATGGAAGTAAATCTTGGCTGGGGGAGTGTTGGCTTTCTTGGATATTGGGTGGTTTGTGATGTTCTGCTGCTGTGTGGGACTTTCAGCTGCTGGATGCTGAGTTCATCCCATTCCCTCTCTGCTGTTTCAGTTCCTCTGGTATGTTACGAGCCATGAAGTCCCAGATTTGAGTCCCCACCAGGAACTAAATAACAGCCTTGTCCAAAGCAGAAAGGAAATTAAAGTGTTGCTGGGAGTGTCAGAGGGGAGGTTTACTACAGGCCTTGTGGTCTTCCCCTGTCACCCTGAGCTTTTTAAAAAACTACCTGTCACTGTCACTGTAACTTTTCCAGACAACTCTTATGCTGGTGAATGGGGCTGTAGTGTCATTTTCCTGCCCAGCTGAAACAAAATCCAGCATTTTAAACAGAAGGTGCTGTTGTTGGGCTTTATTTAAGAAAAAAGCACTGTAAATACGGGGTTAAAGCTTCTGCTTATAAATAAGCAAATAAATGCTTCTCCTTTCTCTTGGGAAAGCAGCTTCTGTGTGTGTGCAAAAGCCCCAGAGAAATCCCCTGGTATTTGCTGGTGGATGCTCATTTGATGTGAGTCAGGGCAGTTAATTCTTCCTGTGCACACAGCTGGAATTGCCAAACTGGGAGCTGCTGTGAAGGATGCAGGATGTAAACAGCCCGTGATGTGAGGGTTGTGTCTCCCACCCCCCAGGCACAGGAAGGGAGAGCACAGATGGGAGAAGGGACTCGGCTGGGGTGGCTGCTGGGTCAGCACATCTGTTTGCCATGAGTAAATGCTGCTGTTGGCTTGGCCATATTAAAGGTTCGAAAGATTTTTATTAAATGCTTAAGAAAATAGAAGATATTGAAAGCATGAATCTTGGAGGGTGTGGGGTGAAGATATGTGTATGTGATGATGCTACATGTATTTATATATCTTAAGTTCTTAAAGTGGGCAGTATCTTGTATTTTACTTACAGGCACCTTTTAGTCAAAAACCCCCTGAAATTTAATGCTTCGATGAGAAAACTAGGGTTAAGAAAAAGACATTTCAGTGAAAAGTTCTAGTCTTGAAACAACGCTTTTCTGAAATTCTGATAATCCCCCTTTAAAAAAAAACAAAACAAAACAAAAAAAACCCCCAAAACCCCAAAAAAACCCAACCAAACTTTTAAACAAGGGATCTATCAGGCAAGAGTTATTGTTGTTAGGGTTATTAGGCTGTTAGGTTATTGTTGTTAATGGTACTTCAGGGTTTGCAGGAGAATCTGGTTTTGGGGTTGCTTTCAATTTGATCATATTTTAAGTTGCTTTTAAAATAGCTTCAGTATATTTACTTTTTATGGGTGAACCCTTCTGAGAATTTTCTCTCTTTAAATGACAAACTGGTGGCATTCCCTACATATTATCCTTTGGTGTCATTATTCATTTCCACAGAAAATCAAGAACTTCCAGTAAGTTGCTATTTATTTTAAGATATCCCATAATTAAGAAAGTGTTTCAACCATTTGGCTCATGAGCTCATAACTCACATCGTGTGTCCCTCTATGCCCTTTGTGTCATATCCAAAATTAAGAAGTGAAATTAAAAATTTAGAAGTATAATTAAGAAGCATTGGTGTGCAGGGAGCAGACTCGTGTTTCCTGTGGAAATGTCAGGTCAGGAAAGGGGAGTGTTGTTTATCAGATTGCCAAAATGACTGATTTGTGTCTGGTCTCTTCCCTGATGATGTGTCTGGCTGGTGCAGTCAGCAGCAAAGTTTTTCCACTGCAATTTTTGTGTTTAAGTATCGTGGGCCATTTTTTATTTTAATTAATTCAGCATAATTCAAAGTGATTTGCAGCACATCATGATTTTAATACCAAATGATTTTGACTTAGCTAATTATTTTGATTGAAATATCTTTACCTTGTTCAATGAAATATGTCCCTTTCTATTTCACTCGTCAGCTTTATCTGGTAGTTGCTCAAGAAAATGACATAATTTCAAACTTACTTTGTTTTTTTTTTTTTTTAGTTTTTAATCTGGTGCTTTTCTCCTAATGGCAGGAGGAATGGAGGCATAGGAAATATCTGTCTTTACTGAGCCTAAATACAGCAGGAGTTAATATGAAGGGACAGATTGGCTGTTTGCAGACCAGCTTAGGAACTGTATTATGTTTGAGGCACATGTGTATTTCTCTATATTTATGCACACAGAGAGAAGAACAGACAGACATGCAAAGGAGGGTCATTATTGCCGTGGCAGTTGCTCATATATGTAATATATGTGATCTCAGATGGGTAATAAATTACATTTCAGCCAGTGATGTATATTTTGATTAGCTCAACGTCCAGAATGGTAAAACATGATGAAATATATTTTTGAAATGAACAGGTTTCATTTTTTTTCCAACTCAGCTCTTATTCCGCTTCAGTCTTTGAGGGTTTTTTATTTATTTTTTTTTTAAATCCAAACTTCTGCTTTGGATGTTTCATTGTTTATAATGAATCCTGAAGTGAGCACTGACAGGTTCCTGTGTACTCCCAGCCTGTCATTTCTGTTTTTACTGGGAGAAAAGAGTAACAGCCGTGCTCTCCTCTGTTTCTCTTCCAGGTGATCGGAGCCCTCGTCCTTGCTGTTGGGATTTATGCAGAAATTGAAAGACAGAAGTACAAAACTTTAGAAAGTGCCTTTCTAGCCCCAGCAATTATTCTAATACTTTTGGGCATTGTAATGTTCCTGGTATCCTTTGTGGGTGTACTGGCTTCTCTAAGAGACAATTTATGCCTTCTGCAAGCAGTAAGTGTTGGCATTTTTATTCCTAGTTTCTAAGGCTTCTTGCTTTTCACTCTCCTCCGAATTCACATCCAGAACTACATCTGCACTGAAAAAAATATTTTAATGAAGTTGCTTTTTAAAAAAAAGTTGTAATTAAATCTGAATTTAGTGGCTGTGGTCCCTCCCTCGGGAAGCAGCAGCGTTCGGTCCTGCCCGTGACGGGACCAGCGAGGGTCTGAGCACAGCTCCCAGCAGCTCAGGTGCTGTGGAAAATACCCAGGAATGGGAGTTATTATCACTCACCGTGTATCTTGTGCAAACTCAGCTGCTGACGTACCAGTTGATGCTGGCTGCTGCTTTCCACCCAGCGAAAGAAAGAGAGAAACCCTGGCTCAGGCTGAGGGCTGGAGTGGCTGGAGTCTGTCTGTCCTCCCCTGGGAAGTGGAATGGAGAGAGGACATGGAGAAATGTGTGTTCAAAGTTAAACCTGGAGCTCAGGCCTTTGAGAGAAGGGCCCTGAGGGTGAAATGAAAGGGGCAAGGTTTTGGTTTTTTTTTTTCCCAGTGCCTCTGAAAAGGTGAATTTTAGGGAAATTCCTGGGTAACGCTATGGTTGCAGATGGAAGCTGCACATGTGACTAATTAAAATTAAAGTGTGCAAACTTTGTTTTCACCTGCACAGAATCACACAGAGTTTGGGTTGCAAGGGACCTTTTAAAGGCCACCTAGTCCAGCCCCCTTGCAGTGAGCAGGGACACCTTCCACTGGACCAGGTTGCTCAAAACCCAACCCGACCTGGCCTTGTCATGTCAGTTCAGTCTAACAAAATGCTGAATATGTGGTTTGCTATGGAGGGCAAAACCAGAAATAACCACGGATTTTGAAGTTAAACTGGAATTTTACTGAGAGCCCCTCCTTAGGCTTCTTTCCCACTGAGTGTCGTGGTGTGTCAGATGCCAGCAACATTTTCTGTTCCCGTTCTGCTAGCAAACTCAGCTGGGTATTCAGCAAAGCAGGTCCCTGATGCCAGATTCCAGATTTAGCAGGAGAAAAGATACCTGTCTGATGAATTCCTGACACTGAGCACACAGAAGCTAAAGCAGCTTTCAGAGGAGAGCAGTAGGGATTATTTTCAGACAAGGGATCATAAAACTTCACTCCTGATGAAGTTCATTGTTACACAGCACACCTAAATTCACTTAACACCCGTCTTTTATGCCTGAAGGGTTGGAAAAACACTTCAGGTACTGGCATGCTGCAGCTCTCTCACAGTGCAATAGATTTCTTCATGTTTTTCACATTTTGCACACGCTTTGATGGGCAGTCATGGATGCATGTGTATGTACACAGGCAAATGAATGTGGGAAGCAACACACTAAAAGGTACCAAGCCTGGAATTTTGCTTTGATTTATCACTGGCAGTGTAGAAGGTGGTTTGGATTATCTTAAGGTGTGCTGCTTTATCCACTGATTGAAAGCTAACAGGTAAGTAGTGGTTTTGTAGGAAGCATAAGAACATGAAGTGTGGGGTGGTTTGCCCAGTCCATCAATGTGCTTCTCTGGGATGCTCTTGTGGAAAGGAGTATCTTGGCAGGATAATTACATCTCATGGTTTTGAGTCTGTTCAGAGCAGAAAAATAATGTGCTTGCCAGTTGGGCAAAACCCAGAATAATTTAAGTGAGGAAAAAAGGCTTTGTTGTGACATTGACAGTTTTATAAGAACAAACCCATAATTTTATATTTTCCTTTAAAATGCCATGCTGAAAGCTAAGTGAATTGGCAATTGAATGCTAGACTTAAGGGCACTAATTGAAAGAGTAATTGGAGTTCTGTCTAATGATTCCCTTGCACTTGTTTTCCTGCAGTTCATGTACATCCTTGGAATCTGCTTGCTGATTGAGCTGACAGGTGGAGTGGTGGCCCTGATCTTCAGGAACCAGGTGAGCCGCTTGCTTCAGGTGTTGATATGATTCAGCTCTGCTAAGTAACAACTGTTTTCATCTGAGCACTCATTGATGGAGGTCTGGAGACAGGTCCAGGCTTTCCAGGGTCTTCAGGGTTCAGCAGTGGTGGGGTTTGCCACCATTCTGGAGACAAATTCCAGGTTAACGAACTTGGAGAAAATCCGGCGACTACAAATGTGCAATGCAGGCAAAATGAGTTTCCAGCCCTTCGTGTATGACAAAATGCTTTCTTCTGTTTCGCCATCTGGGTCTGAGTGCTAATTTGGGAAGTTTCCAGATGGATTTGGAGACTTGTTGTTTTTTAGTGGCCCAAACGTTTTGCCGCAGTTAAAGGACAGCTCTTCCCTGCCCACATCCATAAGCAACATGAAGAATGTAAAAGGAGACTCCATCATTGACAAGCATGCTGTAACTGTATTCAACCCTTGATTTTTCTGCACAGAAAGCACCAGACTATTTTTTTCAGTTAGAAATGCTTTAAAACATAAATATATTCACTATGGCAAGTACTAGCTGTCTGTGCTTCAATTTACAGCAGGGCAGCTATGCTAGGCTTCTTCCCTTGTTTTTTGAGGTTAGTGGAGAAGTTTGGGTTGGTAGGGGGAGAACAAGAAAGTATTTTTGGAAGCTTAGGGTAGTAGCCTCTAAGTCCTGTTTGTTTGCATGTCATGTGCATTTCTCCCATTTCTTTCTCTACTTCCTTTTCAAATCCTTAGAGTCTAGTTGAGGTTCTTGACCAGTTCGGTGGGTCCTATATTATTTCTCATCACTGATGTGATAATCCTTTTTGTTCTGGTTAGTTGGTAAGTGTTGCAGTTCATAATAATGAGAAGATGAGTGGGTGTATTTCAGGTTTTCTGACCTGGGAGGCTTTAACTTTATCCATTTCAGCAGCTGGATTGAAAGGAAAGTTGTTACATTCTGGTTGTGATTACTCCCTGGTTTTGCTGTGCTGAGATTGTGCTGGATCTTGAAAACTAACTACTCTTCTTTTTTTCAATTTTCTCTCGTCTTCTGAACTTTAAAAACACTTTGTTGATTTAATTACTAATAAGCCATGCTGATGAGAGACAATTTTACATCTGCTGTTGCCTCACTGCCATGTTTCTCAAAACAACCACTGTAAAACATACAGATACACCTTTTATGCCACTCCATGTGGAATAAAGCTCTTTATCTGGCAATTATGGACTCTTTGGAAAATCAAATCAGTGGAAAATTTGTGGCAAATAAAATTTGTGGACGGTGGTGACACAGTCAAGTCTTGTCGCTTGGGGCACGGTGCAGACCACGGTGCCAAAATCCACCACTCAAACCCCCTGCTCTGGCATCCAGGAGATGATGAGTGTCCCCAGGGACAGGAATCCTGCCTGGGGATACTGGGACCATCTCTGGGGGATGCTTGGAGAGTCCCAGCAGTGAGAGGTGTTGCACTTCCCAGCCTACACCCAGCAGTGAGGCTGCTTCCATAGAGGAGAGCAAATGGTGTTGGTCCCTGCAGGGCTGGGCTAAAATTTGTTTTTAATGAGTGTTTCGGGTTTTTTTTTCTAAAAAAAAAAAAAAAGCAAAGAAAAAAGCCTTTTCTTTTGTGCTCATCAGTTACACTTGTCACTTTAACCTGATCTAATTCTGTTCCAGCCCATTGTGCAACCCAGGAATCTTATTTTCCTTTTGCTTTCTAGACAATCAAATTTTTGAATGATAACATTAGAAGAGGAATTGAGAATTACTACGATGATTTAGACTTCAAGAACATCATGGATTCTGTTCAAAAGCAGGTTTGTTGGGGTTTTTTTTCCCCCTTGGACTAACTCAGCAACAGCTTTGTGTTTTTCCAGTGATGCGACAATCGGGTTGTTACGGATGAGGGGGATGAGATCTCGTGTGTCATCTCTTATGGTTTTCCTGCTGAATTCATCCAGCATTCCAGCTGGCATTTAAAACCCTCTTACATCACTGCAGGAAAGAGAGGGCCAAAATGCAGCTTTTGCCTTGGCAGGTGCAATTCAAATTCTCAGGGTCAGATCCTACGAAGCTGTGGGTTTAGAGTGGCCCCCACAGCTGGATTCAGGCGAATTCAGCCTAAAATCCACCCATGGCTTGCACTCAACATTTCTGCTGGCTGGTGCAAGAGATTGAGAAGCATCTTGTCAACAGGAGGCATTGGATAAAGAGAAATGAGGTGGCATTTAGGCTGCTACAGCCTGGGCTGTCGTGTGGCTGCTCCAGGGCGTGCACAGAGCTCTCTAGCAGGGTGGTTATTGGAAGGAAATACTAGTGGAAGAGTATCTACCTGTAATTAAAATTCAGAAACTGTGGTGAGCCCAGCTGAGCATTACTTAATGGCACATGGCGTTGACTCACACTTTTTAAAAATTATTATTATTATTATTATTATTATTATTATTATTTTTAATAAGGCTGGTGTGTTGAAGTGTTTATTGGGTTATTGAAGGGTTCTGCCATGCAGTTCAGAGACTGTAGAAGAAGCAAAAAGTGTTCAGAAATGTGATGTCAGGGCCCCTGTGATGTCTGTGACCATGCCAAGTAATGGTTATTAAAAAAATTGACTTAGGAAGTGATACATATATTCTAGGACATCGTTATGGAGATGGCAGCCTGCTTTGAAAAACAAAGTTAGCATGGAAAGTCTGTCAAAAGCAGACCATCCTGAGGAAATTTTGTCATTAGACTTCATAATGCTTTAAAGTTTCCATGCACTGCCCAAAATTATGGATACGTACACGTTAGTGACTAAATGAACTCCTCCTTTTCCCTTCGTTTGAATTATAAAGTGAATATTTATATTAAGTCAGTGTAAACTTACAGTATTTGTTTGCCAGCTTTCAGTTCTTCTAAATTACACCCACAGAGTTTTGGTGAGATTAATTTATGCCTTAGAGCAACGCTTTTGTCTTTTAGATCCAGTTGCAAGTGCAGTTGTAATCCTTAAAACAACTGCAGAGGTGGATTACAGGTCAAGATAGAGTCAATGTAAAAACACTGCTTAATGATGTCCAGAGCTGGAAAGATAATTTTTCAACTCAGAAAAGGTGGGAAGTGGAACTTAGCACTGAGTACTTTGCTCTGGCACCCTGGTGGAATGAGTGACAGAGGAATGTTACCTATATCTTTAATTCTTTTAAATTGTATTTATCATATACATTCGTACATGCCTTGCTCATAAAATGATAGAATTTTTTGGTAGCTCAGGGCTTTTAAAATTGTTTTATTCTTTTTTTGTTTTCTACTTGTTCAAAGAGTTTAAGGTACAAAGTTTTCTTCCTTTTCCTTTTTGGAACCATAGAACCATTTAAGTTGGAGAAGACCTTTAGGATCATTGAGTTTTGTGTCTTTTTTTTTTTTTTCTTTTTTTTTTTTTTTTTTTTTCCTCTCCAGTTTAAGTGCTGTGGTGGGGAAGATTATAGAGATTGGTCCCAAAATGTGTACCACAGCTGTGAAGCTCCAGGACCACTGGCTTGTGGGGTGCCCTACACTTGCTGCATCAGAAATAAGGTAAGTGCTGGCATCTCATCATCACTGGTGTTCACTTAAAAAGGTACCTGCCTTTAGGAAGTCTGGGGTAAGAAGTGAAGGAAAATGAGTAATTTCCTCCCTCAGTGGATCTGTGGGTCTCAACAGCTTGAAAGGGAGAAAATAATGGATTAGATGTGTTGGCTATGGTCCATTTAACTGACCCACTTCCCAGCCCCAGAAGGGATGCTGGGAGCTCCACTAATCTCATGGCTCCCCTGAACCAGAGGTGCTAAAAATCCAGTTTTGCTGGTGTTTTCCTCTGGGTTTGCTGCTCCAGCCTCGCCAGGAAGCCTGGGACCTGGTGGCTTCCTTGGTGGGCGTCAAAGTGCTGTGCTTCAGCTGCTGTGTGAATTAAAACCCAAACAGAACGACCTCGTCATCTCCAGAATAATCCAAAAATGTGGGCAACTGACCTCAGGCTCAGGGCATGTTGTGGGCACAGGTCTGCCCCAACCTATCCTTGAAAACCACCTGCCTCTGAAATCCTGGAAGGACTGGGGTCTGGAGCAGTTTCTCAGCCTGTGATGAACTGGTGCTAACTGGTGCTGACAGCACTTGGAGCAAGCGTTGATTTTCATGCAAATGTGTTTTAATTAGTTCTGTAATTCACTGTTCTTCATTTGAGGCATACATGTAAGGCTGAATTTGATAAAGAACTATTCCTGAGCTGCTCCAGCACAGGCAGTCCCTGCCTCACTGGGTTTTGGTCTCTAGTCTGAACTAGAGAGATTGGGGGTGTGTAAGAGCAGAGCTCAGGATGGATATCCTGCTGCTGCCCTTTCAACATCTGCCTTGAGTGTGGCTGTTTAATTAAAAGAAAGGAAAAATAGATGCAAAGGTTGTGTCAGTAATCCTGCTAGGTGTTGCTGAGAAATGTGTGTCACAGGAAGGTGTTTATTACGTGTGCTCACACATTTTTTGGTGTGTGGGAAATGGTTTGTTTAAATCTGTGATGAGCTTTGATTTATTCTCAGAAACCAAAGCTGAACAATTATGCTGTGAGTCCTCAGTGTTTGAGAGAAAGAATTTGCAGCTGGATGGAGCAGAACAACTCAGGATTTTGCCTTCGGGAAAGGGAAAGCACTGAAATAAAAACTTCTCCAGGGAAAAACGAGGAGTATATTCTCCATATGCTTCATTGACAGCAGGGGAGGGGGAGGATTAGGCTGCCTGTAGCCCATAAAGTGTTCAGCTCAGGGAAATTAATTGGAAGGCAAGGAGAAGCCCCAAATGGAAGTGTGGTTCCTCCAGGTGCTGCAGCAGGTGAGGAGGGCTCGTGGCTGTGCAGCAGGGAGATGCTGTTGCTGTGCTCTGTGCAGTCTGGGCACGGTAACACCAGGGCTGTGCTTGGCTGCCTTGGGGAAAAAAACAGCCAGAAGATGCATCAATCTTGTGTGTTTGACAAATCCTTCCAAATACAGGCTGGTTTCTGTTCT
Source organism: Brachypodius melanocephalos (assembly GCA_013398615.1). Lineage (NCBI taxonomy): Eukaryota > Metazoa > Chordata > Aves > Passeriformes > Pycnonotidae > Brachypodius > Brachypodius melanocephalos. Next base: position 770,489 of record VZSR01003210.1, on the reverse strand, counting down.
GGAAAGCTGCAGATATGGTGTGTGATTACTCATTGGCTTTGTAGTCATGGAAAACTCCCGCTAATGTTGGTGCCTGGATTCTGATCCTTTGGAAAATCCTTCTGCTAACACCAGCCAGCTCATCCTGGGGGGGCTCTAAAGGAGCTGTGTTTAAGTCAAATTATTTATTAAAGATTTACACTAGTGTAGGAGATAGAAATTAGTCCCAAATGCCCATAATCCTCTGTTTCCAACACGTTTGTCTCCTCTTCATACATTTGCTTATTCCAGCAGGTTGTGTGTTTAGAGTTAGATGAGGGGACTGCCTTCCTTGTGCTCACATATTCTGGGAGTGACCCCGTGTCAGTCAGTGAGGCTTCAGCAGATTTGGGAACATGAAATCACTCACTGCCAGCACAGCACACTGGTGCCTAATATTGATATTGACTTCCAATCTATTTATTTATTTATTACCTGTGTATTCATTACCTGTGGTTGGCAGCTGGGTACCCCACACGGTTTCCCTGTGGAATAGTCCGAGCTTTTCCCTCTAGGAATGTGCTGAACCTTGTTTGTCAGACAGGTGTGTGTTCAAGGTGAGAGCCCAGCTTTTGGGGGGCTTAAAAACTTCTCTTTTTTCCTCCATGTCTTTGGCTTTGTTCACTGCTTCCTTTGATGCCAGTGGGTTTTTACACTGGATGATTTTCAAGTGGAGGACAGTGTTTTCAGGTTGGCTTTTCCAGGCTTTCAAGGTAGAACCTTGGAACCCCCAGAAGGCATGACATGGCTACAGAAAATGCATTAGTAATCTGTGGTGAATGCAAGCACTGTCTCTTGTAAATATATGGGGGTTATATTCATGTATATAATGGTATTGTATGAATATTGTAATGAATTTAGTCTTGCAGAAAGCATTCATAGTACTGGAAGTTATTTGAAACTGAAGATATTTCTGAGCTTAAATTTGGCATGAAGGCTGTGTTAACCCCTGGTTTTAGTAATAAGGTGTGTTAAATGATTAAGGCTTTAAAAGGAAATCCAGCTGTTCATTCTGTGGAAGCAGCTGTGTCACACAGCTCTGTCACAGCTCATGTTGGTTGCTGGTGCCACCCTGGTTTTTTTGGATAGAAATGGTTCAAATGTCTTGTGACACACTGACAATACTCATTCCTCTAAAATCACATAGAGCTGTGACTAAATCTGACACTGGGGCTGCTGGGATAAACTGGTGTTGGACTGGGAAATATCTATCATTGCTTCTATATGAGCTGGGTGAACACAGAGTAAAAATAATATTTTTGTGATTTTAGTTTGCTGCTGCAGTTCATATTTGTTGTTTTCTTTTCAGACAGACATTATCAACACCATGTGTGGATACAAAACCATTGACCAAGAGGTAACATAACCAGTGCCCACCCTGAGGGTGCTGCTTCTCTGCTTTTTTTTTTTTTTTTTGTCTATTTTAAAAGTGCTTTCCGTGTGCTTTAATCTGCCAGGCAGTTAAATTGCCAATTAAAATGGTTCTTTTTTCCTGGAATAATTTCCATATATGAGAAAAAAACTAATCTTGTTTGATTTTTGTGTGTTCCCTTTGCATTTTCCACGATTCCTTGTTTGTTGACAACCTCCCCCAGCTAATTGCACCTTTAATGCACAAAAAAGCTGCTTTCAAAATTTGAAGGAGTGACTTGAGTCGGGGAAAGCTTTTAGTACTGAAAAGCCAGTTTCTCACTGAGTTAAATTGGCATTGATAAAAGCCAGCTTAGCTGTTTCTCAGTATTTTATACCCCGGGGTTGTGTGGTTTGTTTTCAAGCCTGTGATAGTATTCCTGGAAGGTCAGTGGGACTGCTCTGGTTGTGTTAGCCACCTTCTCCTCCATCCAGGAGTGGGATGGGGCCTTCTTCTCCAGCCTTCCCTTTGGAAATGGCCCCAATGACTCCAGAGGAGAGACTGCCGGTTCAAGGCAGTAATTACAGAGTGATTAAGAAGAGAAATGGGTAATTGGATCTGCCCTGAGTTCTCCACTCCCGGCTCTGGAGTGCTGGGGCGGGGCAGGGCAGGGGGCTGCTCTGAAAAAGCTCCTTCCCCCAGCTCATTTGAGGCACTTGGAGCACAATGCCAGCCTCGGTTGTTGGTTTTTGGGATTACCGGTTATCTTTAAATACAACTCGTCGTCGTTTAGATTCCTTGATTTGTGGCTTAATCACCCGAACGCTCCAGCCGGGCTGACACACGGAGCACTTCAGCCTGTGCTTAACTTCACCCCATTCATCTGCTTAGGACCCTCTGCAGCCTCAAGTGCTTTCTATATTATGGGTTGGGGGTCACGGAGCACCACAGCTTGCAGGACTGAATCCAAAATCCTCTTGTTCCTGTCCTCTTTAGGGTCTTTTTTGCAAAGCACTCGGTCCACAATTTATATTTTTTCCACTGCTGTATTTTCAACTTGGAAGCGGAGATGAAAGCTAAAGAGAGATTCTCTGCTTTCCAAGTGGTCTTAAACGAGAATTGGGTGCATTTCTTGTTGAAAAATAGCCGCAGCAAACAGGTTTCAGACAATGAAATAACTTATTCAGGTGTAGAAGAACTTTAAAAAAAATAGAGTAGTTTGTTGAGGTGTGGAGCAGCTTAGCAACAGAAGGAAGAGTTACCACGAAGTCTTTGTTAAACTCAGTGAGTTTAAAGAGGTGGGAAGGCAAACCAAATCTGCCTCCCTGAGTTTTGGGTTGCCACGTGTCCCACGCCAGTGGAACTGCCTGCTGAGCTCTTACTCTGATATTTTGCAGCGCCTGAGTGTTCAGCACGTCATCTATGTCCGAGGGTGCACGAATGCTGTGCTCATTTGGTTTTTGGACAACTACAGCATCATGGCTGGCGTGCTGCTGGGCATATTGCTGCCCCAGGTAAGAGTGTGACCCGGGAGAGGGAACATCTGATGTGCTGCTATTGACTGTAATCATAATTTTCTTTCCTAATTTAATGTAACTGATAAGCTGAGGTGGCATCCTGGTAGTTTAGCAGCATCACTGTGATATGTTGCAGGGTTTGGTGAGGTAATTCACTTTTGCTTGCGGGGGGTTTTTTGAGTCCTCCCCTCGCTGTGACAACTTTGTAAAGCTCCAGTGAGATGAGCCGCCTGTGCTGTCTGACTGTGGCTGCCCTTCCTCCGGCAGTTCCTGGGGGTGCTGCTGTCCCTGCTGTACATCACCCGGGTGGAGGACATCATCACCGAGCACAAGCTGAGCGAGAGCTTCTTCGGGGACGCGCGCCGCAGAGCAGCCCCCGAGCTCTCCGGGGCCGGCTGCTGCATGTGTTACCCGGGGTGACTCGGGGAGCCCCCAGCGCAGCTCAACCAGGCGAACCCAGCAGCTTTGGTCCGTGCTGGCTCTTCCAGACTGTGTGGGGTGGTGAAGCAGCCAGCAGCCGGCGGTGGGTGCGAGCCAGGACGCACCGGAGGGACGCCGCGCTGCCGGCGGGATGGGTCCGTGGATCATTAAATGTCCTCTGAGTGATTGCTGAGTGATAACCCGGCCAGAAAAAGCTGGAGAAGATTTCAACGTCGATTTCTAGGAAGTGTCTTCGCGTCTTTGTCCTTTTCCGAGTTTATTTTCTTACTCCTTCCAGAGAGATTTCTTACTGATCGACATGGTGGATATTAAACGTGTGTTTAATAATGGGGTTTTATGCTAATCATGGTGAATTTACTGACAATAATGGATGTGATGCTGATGCTTTCATTGCTCAGTCTTCTGTGCCTTTTAATAATGGGGCAAATGCCAATGTCAAATCAGTCAGGTAATGCTTGATCTATTTTTTTAATGCAGTTTGTTACTGTCTGGCTTTTGTATAAATTTACAAGATGTTTGAGTCTTGGATGTACTGTATTTTTCCCCTTTAGTAAATTAACTAGGTGACTTCATATTTTTTATGACTTCATATTTTTTTGGAGTTATGTACATCAACATGTTTCTAATATTTACTGTCAAAATAAAAACAATGAGTCGTTTTTCATAAAAAAAAAAAAAAAAAAGCACATGCGTTTTGTTCAAAATTACTTTTATTTTCTTAGGTAAGTTAAGCCTGTCCCTCAAGTGTTGAATCAAAAGGCAGAAGTAGCAGGATTCTGGCTTGGGTGCTGCCTGCCTGGGATTTTGGAGAGTCACTGAACATCTGTGCCTCCCTTGCTTCTCCACCAAGAGCTCTGGGGTTTTGTTGATGTTCCTTTGTCCTGAGCATTTCTCTGCAGTCTCTCCAGCCCCAGCCAGGCCTGCAGGCAAAATGCAAAACCTAATTATCATAATATCTCAATTAAACCAAAGTCCAGATGAGAATAAAGCAGGTTTATATCCTGAATGTAAATCTCTGCTTTTCTGAACACTCCACTAAGAAAAACATCTGATATTATTCTCTCATTGCTGCTTTTTGTAGTTGTGTTCTAAAAAAAAAATTTCTTGTCCCGGGCATTTTTTTCTGCTTCCTTCAAAACTCAGCATTTGCTGCTTAACTCTCTGCCTCCACCAAGAATTTCTGAGCATTTCCAGGAGCCAGAAAAGGACTCATCCAGTTCTTCGGGGTTCCTGATGGTTTCTAGGGAGAGAGATCCCAGCAGGGCAGTGTGAGGTCCTTTCCTACACAGCCCGCTCTAGCGTTGGGCACTGCACGTGGCTGCTGCTTATCAAATTGCTCCTTGTCACCCAAATTTTCCTGATCTCCGTCTTGACTGGTAAGTTAAGAAGCAAGGTGTGTTTTAAGCGTGGATTTGTGTACAAAGAGAGGAAGGAGGAGCAGCTTGGGAGGACAGAGCTGACTGCTGGGGAAGGATGGGGAAATTGAAGCAGAGGCTGGGAGGGTGAGAATGATGCCTTGGGAAGGCTGACCTGGAACAGAGACTGGAGAATAAAGCTAGAGAATAGAGTAGGTATTTGTTGAAAGGCCTTTAGGATACACCTTGGGCAGGACCAGAGCCTGATCAGGGCTACACCCAAGATGGCCCCAAAATGGTCACAAAATGGACAAACGGTCACGAGACCTCACACTTTTATAAGTTTTGGTTCATTTGCATATTGAGGTTTAATTGTCCAATTACAGCTTCAGCTTGTGAGGTCCCATCCTTCTGGTTCCTCCCTTCAGTCCACCATTGTTTGTGCTTTTGAAAGTTGTCTCCCTGCTCTGTGAAGAGAGCTGGCCAGCACTTAATGTGAGGGTCTGCACCCCTAGGCAGCTCAGAATCTGAAAAACATGAAAACTAAAACTTAAGGCATCAGGAATGACAAAGATAGTTTTCTCCTTTGATGACAAAAGTAATTTTTTTTTCTGATTGTGCTTTGTAAATGTGGGGGTGGTGTGAAATATGAGATAGCCCAGAAACCATAGGTGACAGAAGCATGGTTAAACTTTAGGTGGTTTAAATGAAATGGGGAGAGCATTTTGGGATGCAAGAGAGCAAATATCGCTTTAAGAAGATAATTTTGGGGCTGTACTGAATTTTTAGCCATTCTTGGTGTCATCACAGTGTTTGGGTGGGGGTGATGTCAACCTGATAATCACAAAGTAAACCCTGTGTGATTTCGTTTGATAAATGATGGATTCAAAAACTATTGACCCTTCCCATTCCTTAGGATCTGAGGAAATTAACTCTTGGCTTCACAGGCCGTGCTGACTGGAGGGAGGGATGATGCCTAGTGGGAGGTGGCTGGAGGAGAGAGATGCAGCAATTCTCTGCTCAGCTGCCTTCTCCAGAGAGCCGATGAGAAAATTGTCTTCAGATGGGTGAGGAATGCTGATGTAATTCAATCCCTGTCCTCCTGGCAGCAGCAGCCGCAGCTGGGCTGCTCCTCACAGATGCATCCTTAACCTGATTTGAGAAAATGCTCCTTGGCTGCTCCTTGAAAGACTGAGACAACTCCACAAAACCCCAGAACTATGGATTATTCTGTGAGTGTAATTTTAAAGCGCTCTGACGACTGTGAGCTGCCGGTGGCTCATGCTCCATGAGTTCCTGCTTTCCATCACCATCCAGAAAAAGAGATTTACCTCTGTATTTCCTGAGGCCACAGAGGCACAGGCTCGGCACAGCACTTGGGGGATGCAGGCTGGCGAGCTGGGTGCCTGGCTGGAGCATCGTGCACAGCATCTGCTGTATATTCTGCCGCCGAAACTCGATCAAAATCTTTAATTAGCGCAGATCCGGAGGAGAAATGCCGAGCAGGTCTCCCTCTGCTGGTGTGGACACGCCGCAGCGCAGGGCAATAGTTACATCTCTGCTGGCTGGGAATTAAACCCCTGCGTCCAGGGTTTCTCCAGTGGCCCCTTCCCCTGCTCTGCTTCAAGAAGCTCCTTTGTGCAGGCACAGCTTCCAAGGAAACCCCTCGATAGCTCCGAGCCTCTGCAGGGGTTATCATCTGTCCCTGAGACAGGGAGGGACACTCGGGACACAGCTGCTGGTTACAACTTCACCTTCATTCCTCGGAGGGGGGATGAGCTCATTTCCCCCGATGGGGAAAGGTATCAGCGTTTGAGATGTAAAAACTGTTTAGCTAAAAGTTGTTGTGTAGATTTGTGTTCCTAAAGCGCTTTCCTTCACTAGGACTTCCCAGCGTTCACGACTTTTCTGCACCAGCTGATTATTCAAAGGTTCTTGTGTGGGTTCAGGAATTGATTTTTGGTAAGAAATAATGTGCAGAGGGCAGGTGCTCCCACTTGCTGGGATCCTGTGGGCTGTGCTGGGCCAGGGAGATCACCTCGACCACAGGAACACACAGGAACACCAGTGGCACGGACACTGCTTTGGGTTTGCATCCTCATTTAATGTCTGTGCCTTCTGGGGGAGGGGGAGAGAAGGCAGCATCTTCATCCGTGCGGGGAGAACAGTGCTGCTTGTTTGTCTTGTCAAAATTACCTTCAGTGCATCGTGCTGCTTAAAACTGACACAGCTCCATCTGTTTGGGCACTCGGGATGGAAGTACTGCTGAGTTTGGATTCAGCTCCTGAATCCTGTCTCTGCAGTGCTGAGGGATAAAATTCCGCCCCGCAGCAGCATTCACAGCCCTCGGCAAAGGCAGCTGTTAAATGCCCTCAGGAAAGTGGGACTCCCGTGCATTTCCAGTATACTCCTTTGAGGGAGGTACTTTTTTTTTTTTTTTTCTGTGGGAAGTTTTGTCTTTGATGAAGAGCTGAAAGCTGCCATCCTGGAAAGGAGAAGAGAGGAGCTGCCTGGGATGTGCACACACTAGGACAAAGCCACCTCATCCTGCTGGGCATTGGGTACTGCTTTGGTGATCCCAGCCCCATCGCAGTGCTCATGGGGAGGGGGAATGGAGCCCTCTGGGGTCCCTGGAGCTACGTGCAGGCCCTGGCAAAGCTGTTGAGCTGCTGTGGGATATCGGTTCTTGGGGAAATCTGTGTGCAGGGCTTTGAAGTTTCTGTGGTTTTTTTCAACCATAACTGGGTTTTGCTGGCTGGAACAGCTGCCTCTCCCCCTCTTTCCCAGCAGGAGTGTTGTGCACTCTCTGGTCCCACACAGCACACTCCTTTGCTGGGATGGGAAAGTGCAAATTCCCAGGGCCTCATGCTGGTTGCTGGGAAGGGTGGAACAGAGGTGCAAACCATGCCTGGAGCTTGGCTGGATGAGGCAGGGAACAGGGTCCTCTGGAGAAATGGCCAAATCCCTGGTGGAAGGGGGGAAGATTAGGAACAGGTAAGGAACTCCTATGTGAGTTCCCAAAGCCTTGTCCCTCCTGATCACAAAAGTACAGAGCCTGCAGGAAGTGTCCCTCAACCCAAGGCCATTGCTCAGGCAGAAGTGCTCTGTACCCTGATGGTCTCCAGCTTCCCTTCATTTGGCATCTCCTAAAATGGTGTTAGTTCTCCAGGAAAGGGAGGTGAAATATCCAAGCCCCTGAAAGAGCTCCATCTCTGGGCTTAACTCACTTCCCAGCCAGCTGTTAGCTTATTTCCATACAAAATGTATTTATGCTGCTGAAAGCTCCTGATGCACCCGAAGAAATGAGGTCTCTAAGGAATGCTCTCTGTCTTAGCCCAGCACACGTGTGTGTCACCGGATCACCCCACAGCCTCATCCCAGGAGCAGGGACAGCACCAGGCTGGCTGGGATGTGCTGTTTGAGCAGTCCCCTTGCCCAGCAGTGGAAGGAGAGGTCACCCCTCACCCTGCTACCCCAACCCTGGCACCTTGTGAACGGGGCAGGATGTGGCCCTGCCACCCCCAGCCCGGTGACAGCAGCAGCGGCACGCCAGCCCCCCACCCCAATTATTGTTGGGTGTCGCAAAAGACATTGAAAAGCAAGGAGGAGAGCTGTGAAGAGGGTCATTTTAGTGGCTCTTTCTCTTCTTTTTTTTTTTTCCCCCCCGAGAAGGAAGTTAGAAAAGCAGAGCCCTCAAAGCCGCATTGAAAGGGTGACAGAGACGGGATAATGCGTAAGACTGAGGGAAGGAATCTCAGAGCACTCGCCACGGTGTTTTAATGATCTGTTAACAATTGCCCCTTTCAGGGGAGAACATATGGTAGATGGTTTGCTTTAAAAAAAAAAAAAAAAAAGACAAAAAAAGAAAAAAGAAATTACTTCAGAAACGTAAATGATGGTGGAAAATGGTGGGGATTGCGGTGAAGAGCTGGGGGAGGGAAGTGTAGCCCCCGGACCGAGGGGATGTCAGATGATGAGAGGATGTCAGATAATGTATCCCTGAGCACCGGGGCTTTGCTGGGGCCAGAGGCCCCGAAAAACGTCGGTATCTGGGACCTGCTGGGGGGAACTGGGGCTGGGTGCCTGACGATGAAGAAAAATGATGAGAGTGGTGAAAAAACCCGGGAAGGTGCTGGGACCCTTCGGGACATGGGCTGGAGCATCCACCCCCAGGTCGTGCTCAAGCCCAGCTGCGTGGGCAGGGCTGGTCCTGCTCCCCTCCCTGCAGCTGGGGCAGATGGTGACAATGCTCTGGCTGCACGCAGGTGGCGAGTGCGTCGAGGTTCCCCTGCTGTTACCTGCCTTGAGAGGGTTGCCTTCCTCCCACTGCAACCTGTTGGCACGAGTTTAAATTGTGGCTCACCAAAAATCACACACACAGGCTGGTGGCAACCTGTCTTGCAAAGCTGGGCTGCAGCTAAACTACTGGATTAGAGCTGCAATTTGTGTGAAAATACAAAGATTTGTTTCTAGAAAAATTATTGCAAATACATGATTTTTTATTGAGATACAGGAGTCAGGCTGGTGCTCAGCTTTACAGAGGTGCTGGCGTGGGCTGGCAGGAGGGGCCGTGCTGCTTGTGGACTCCCCAGGTTCGTTATGCACCTGGGCTTGTGGAAGCAGATGGTCCCATCTGGACATAAAACAGTAGTGCAGGAGAAGAGAAGGCTTCAATTCAAAGGTTGGGAGTTTGGCAGATGGAGCCCAGTGCTGGGTGAAGGGTTGGGAGAGAGGAACAGGCATGGGGTGTGTGCAGATGGGCAGGAATGGCTGGGGAAAGCTGCCATGGGGCACCATGCCTGCCTGGCAGGGACACCAGTGCAGGATGTACCAGAAGAGGGGCGTAAAGGGATGGGGAAAGGGAGCAAGGGAATGGCAAAACTAGAGCAGAGAAAGGGATGGTGCTTCCTGAGACTGAAAGATGGGAGAAGATGGGAAGAGACCGGGCTGGCACAGGGCAGGTCAGGGAGAGATCATGCACCGGCAGTGTGGGTGTTGCTGGGGTTGGTGTGCGGGCTACAAGTGCATTAAACCCCGTGGGCCAGTCACCACAGCACTGTAGGGTGCACAGATGTGGATGGCACAGCTGAGAATGGCAATGGGAGGATCATGAGCCAATTACCAGCAAGGCCAGTGGGGAAATATCCACAGCACAAGTTTGAGTCACATCCCCCCTGGCAGCGAGGGTTTGGCTTGAGCAAGGACCCCTGAACCCCACTGGGCACATCTCTCTGTGGTGGCAGCGACCTGGCGCCAAATGCAGTTGGCAAAGAAAGGGTTAAAGAGCCCCCATCTTGCTCTGTCTCATGTTGTGGGCTTTGATGGAGATCTGTAGAGGGATGAGTGGTGTGCGAGTCTATCAGGGCACCTCAGCTCTTTTTTCCCAGATTGGACAGAGTATTTCCTTCCAAACTCCTCGTTTTTAGCAACTTTTTTTGCTTCTCAAAAGCCAGCTCTGGTGGATTCTGGTGTGTTCAAAGTCCAAGCAGTGGAGCCTCCAAATCAAGAGAGGAAAGCACATCTTTAAGTATTTTTGGAGGCCATGAAGGACCATGAAGGTCTGTTTGATGGGCAGCTGGGGAGTGAGGAGCTACAGAGGGGCCAAACGAGCAGTTTGCTGTGCTTCTAACCCCATCATGCATCGAAATGTCAAAGTTACATTTTATCCTTATAGGAATGAAGGGCTGGTCAGGAAGGTGGCAGCCTGAGTTCAGCATATCCATGGTCTGTAATCATTCACTGATGGCCAAAGGAGAGTTGATGCAAAGCAATACTGAAGCCTCAAGTCTGTGTTGCCCAGCTGGTGGCCGGTAAATTGACCACTGCCAGCTGGCGAAGCTGCTGCTGGATTCTGCCAGAGCTCACCAGAAACTTGGTGTAAAGTTTAAGGAACTTGGAAAACCTAGGTGAAGGAGATGCGTAACCCACCCTATCTGCCCAGGCTGGCAACAAGGTGGAGGAGAAACCCTTTTTTCTGGCAGTTGAGACAGGCTGGGGCAAGGAGCCACTTGCCACAAATGGGGAGGGGAGCAAGCCTGGCAGAGCTGGGAATGACAGGAGGAGCCTGGCTCCCAGAGAAGTGAGGACCACCCTTCTCTACCTGGGTAGGTGCTTGGATGGTTGAATAAATACTTTAAGGTGACAGGTTTCACAGCACCCACCTGTAGGCATCACAGGCCACTGTGCAACTGACCCTTTTGTACTTGGCATTTGTTCCCTGCTTTTCCTCTCCATGGTATTTCTTTTCCTTTCCTCTCTCCTATCCAGAGATAATCCAGGTTTTTTCTATGCTAAAGACTGTTGAATTCTGATCCAGAATGTCTCAGAACAGCTGCCTGCTCTTGCAGCCTTAGGAAGCCATCTCCTGTCTGGCTGTTTTGAGGGCACATAAGCATGGAGAGAGATTTTTGTAGAGTGGGATTGCACACTGAACTCTTGGGCTTTCTTTCAGGCCTGCTCTTCTGGTGAAGTGACGGCATCCCTTATCCCAGGGGTTATTTCTCCTTGCACATAATCATAGAATTGTAGATTGATTTGGAAGGAAGGAGTATTAAAGGTCATCTACCTCCACTCCCCACTCCCATGGGCAGGGATGCCACCCACAGGGACAGCCACAGCTTCTCTAGGCACCCTGTGCCAGGGCTTCACCACCCTCATGGTGAAGAATTCCTTCCCAGTATCCTATCTAACCATGCTCTTTGTCAGTGTGAAACCATTTCCCCGTGTCCTGTTCCTCCATGCCCTTGTCCTAAGTCCCTCTCCAGTTCTCTTGGAGCACCTCTAGGCACTAGAAGGGGCTCTAAGGTCTCCCTAGATCCCCTTCTCCAGGCTGCATACCCCCAGCTCCCTCAGGTTATCATAGCAGAGGTTCTCCCAGCCCTTGGAGCATTTTCGTGGCCCCAATTTTGATGCGTGGTAACAGGTGCTGAGGGCTGGTCTGATCGGCCCGCTCCGGAGCTCCCACCCCTCAGCTGCCCATTAAACGGACAGACCGTGCTCTGTTGTGTCCAGGTCAGCGCTCAGGAGGCACCGGACGACTTCCCGAGGCGGCTCCTTCTGTCCCGGCGGGCATTCCCGGCCCCTGCCCGTGGCCAGCTCCCTCCCCGGGGCCGCGCCTCTGCGCCCGCCCGTGCGCTCCGTCAGGCGGCTCCGGGGGACGCGCTGCAGCCGCCTCTTGCCGGGGCTCGCCTTTCCTCTCCAGTTTGGATTTTTAAAAATATATATGTAAATTCCTTTTTGCGCCCCTTCTTCTCTCACTCCTGCAGGAAAAGGAGGGAGCGGGGGAGGAAGGGGGAAATATTGTTTGAATTCACAAAGGGGGGCATCTGGCGCACCTTGCGCCTGGCATCTGTGCTCCTTGTGTCCCGAGCAGCGCGCTCGCACCGGGGCGAGGGGCAGGAGGGGCCGGCGTGCATCTGTTGGGCGCCACAATAAAGTCACAAAACAGCGGCGCGGGCCCGGCCCCGCCGCGCTGCCCTCTCAAAGGGGGACGCGGGGCTGCGGCTCCCAGGTATTATGCGCCGGGTAGGTAGGGCCGGGGCAGCAGCTGCTCCGCCGACCCGCCCGACATATGGCAGCGCAAATCACGGTACCTCCTGAGCAGCCCGGCCGGAGGGAGCGGGAGAAGGATGGGGCGGCCCCCGGGCAGGTGCCTCCGCCGTGCGCCCGCCGCTGCCACCGCCGCATCACCGGCCCCGCCGGCGCGCACCGGTGGCCCCGGGATGGGTGGCGGGCGCGGAGTGGCCGGCGGCCCCCGGCCCCTGGGGTCACCCCCGGAATGGAGAGAGGGCCCAACCTTATCCGCCCTCCCCTCTGCCGAGCAAACAGCCCCCGGCGGGCGGGCGGACGGGCTGCGGCCGAGCCCCGGCTCGCCAAACGTTCCCGACGCCTGGCAGGCGAGGGATGCGCCGGGGCCGCTCTGGTTACCATATGTTTTCAATAAAATAAGACAAATAGGGCCGGGAGATAGGGATTGCAGTAAAGCTGTTATAAAGCAGCATAAACCAGGCCAATGTAAACGGCAGCAGGGCCCCTCCTGGAAGGGCCGTTGGGTGCCAGCTCCGCACCGGGCGGCCCGGCCAGGTGTGAGCGGGAGCCCGCAGCGGTGCCCCCGCAGGTTTTTATCACGTTCGTGGTAATATGGTGCTTGTTATGCTAACTATGAGTAAACATCCCCGGCCGGGCTTTGTGGCGACGGGAGAGAGTTATCGGAAAGTGGCAGTGGGAAGGTGATTTAACAATAAAGTTGTCTTGTTTGCCAGCAGGTGATGTCTGCCCCCAGCCCCATGATTAATGCTTCCCAAAGTACTCCACTTTACAATCCCTTGTAATTATTTATTAAACGAAATCTATTTATTATTATTTTAGCAAACAGCGGTACCAGGTGGGGCTTTCTTTTCCTCTTCAGCTTTTGTTTGAAGGACGTTTGAAGTGGGCAGTCTGAGGCTTGGAAACTCGCTCGCCAGATTTTTTTGTCATCCAATTGCACAGGCACAAAAAAAAAAGCCCCAACCCCGCCGAGCCCTTCCTATTCATCCTCCGCTGCCCTCCGAGCCGCCCCTCGAGAAGGGGCGCCCGAGCCGCCGCCGTGGCCGGCCCCCCTCGGCACCCTCCCCCGCCCTCCCAGCGAGGCCGTCCGCCCGCCGCACCGCGTTCCTGGCCAGGCAGAGCGCACAGACCCTCACCGCCGCGCATCGCGCTGGCCAAGGCCACCCCGCGGGGCCGGGGACCAGGCCGGGCAGGGGGAGCTGCCCTCCGCCCCGCCGCGGCCCAACGGGGCCGCTCCGGCCGCTCCCGGCACCGAGATCCCCGACCGGGATTCGCCGCTCCGTTTTGGTGAAGGAGAGGGGGGACTCCCGCCCCGCCAGGACTGCGCCCTCCCGGCGGCCCTGCCCGCACCCCCGGGGGCGTCGTGCAGTGCAGGGGGACCCCGGCCCCACTATTCGCGGTCCCTCGCCCTCCGCCGGGGGAAGATGCCCCGGGCCCGGGCCGCTCCCCGCCCCTCGCCGAAGCCGGTGCGCAAAAGTCCCCGGCACGTTTTGCGCACCGAGCTCCGGCGGTAGCGCGGCCGCCCCCGGGCCCAGCGCCGGGCCCGCGGTGCGAGGGTGGCCTCGGGCCTTGGGAGGGCCCTTCCCTCGCGGGATCCGGCCTCTGCTTCCCTCGTGGGAGCAAAGTCACTGCGCGTGTTGGGGCTGGAGAACGGCGTTCTGTCCCCTCCGGTGCTGGCGCTCGCCGCCCGCAGCGCAGCGCCCACGAGTTCCGCCGGTCGATGCGCGGGGGGCGCGGGGATGTTCCCGGCGCTGCAGGGGCGAGGAGAAGGCTGACGGGAGGCGGCGGGGTCCCCTCGCTCCCCTCCGGGATCGGAGCGAATGTGCCGGGAGTGCCCCGCGGCGCCGGAGCAGCGGGAAGTAGTTGCGGCTGTGCCGAGGGCAGCGGAGCCGGAATGGTCCCAGCTGCACCCTCACGTCTGGCACTGGAGGAGACACCGACTGGCCCGGCGATGCTTCCCCGGCCACTCCGGTGCCCGGCGCTCCCCCGCGTTACGCAGCCGAGTGCTGCACCCTCACGTCTGGCACCGCCGTGCCCCTGTAACCCGCCGCGACCCCCGCTGCACCCCGGCGGAGCCCTGGAGAGTGCGGCCGTGGTGCAGCCCCCCAGCGAGGGGTCGGCGGCTCGGCCCGGGGGTCCCAGGGAGGGCTGGCGGGCAGGGGCGGGGGCTCCCGGCGCGGCGTGGAAGCCAGCGGGGTCTCGCGTGGCGGGGCCGGGGCAGCGGGCGGTGCTGGGGCCGGCACGCTCCCGTCGGGCTGATAAGATAAAAGCGTGCCAAGGGGTGGGTGCGGGCGGGGGGGCGCACACGCCGCCCGGCCGGGAAATCCCCATTGTCTGCCAGCCCTATATATAGGGGCTTAACGGCAGTCGTGTGCCGGCGGCACAACCTCTCCTGCCCGCACCCGAGGGACCGCGCAGTCAGAGCTGCTCTTCTGTCCTGCAGCCTCGGCCGGGCTCAGCAGACACAGCCGCGGGGGACCGGGCTCTCCCGGGTCGGCCGACGCGGGGTTGGCTTCTCAGGATGGCCCCGCAGAGCGACCGCTCTCCGGACGAAGGGCAGCCGTATTTCGGTGGCGCCGAAGACCCCTCCTCGGCGGCCGGGG
>VZSR01003210.1:635021-755556 GCA_013398615.1 Brachypodius melanocephalos | reverse complement strand
AGCCGGCGGGGCGGAGCGGGGGCTCCCCGCGCTGAGCGCCTGAGGGCGGTGGGAGCCCCGCTCCCCCCCGCCCCGTCCCGCCCGTCCCGCTCGGCTGAAAAGCGCAGCGGGAGCGGGCGGACAAAAACAAATCACGGTTTTGTACTCGTTAACGGTAAATTATATTAATTTGTCGCTATCGGTATTTATTGATTATATTTCGTAACAAATATGTATTTTGTATATAAGAGTATTTTTAGCAGCGGTGGTCCAGCTGTCTGTATCCGCGGCTATATTTTGGGTTTTCTGAAGAAAAAGAAGAGGCAAAATAAAGTGTGTCGCGGCCAGACCTGTGCGACGCCGTGTTTTTGTCACCGAGGGCTCTCCGGGAGTTTCAAAGTCGTGCGCACCAGCGCCGGGAGGGGCAGCGCCGGCCCCGCGGGGGCTTCTTCGGAGCCCCGGGCGGCGCGCCCGGTGCGGAGTCGCTCCTTCTCGGGGGAGGAGCAGCGATGGAGAGCGGCGCAGAGGGGTCTGCGCCCGTGCGCACACCGGCGTGTGCCCGTCGAAGGCCCACGCTCGGATTTAAAACCGGCCTCTCTCTGCAGGTGTCTTTTCCCGCAGAGCTACGGCCCGGCCCGTCCCACCGTGTCCAGGTGAGGTGTGCCCGGCTGCGGGGCTCTTTTAAGGACGCCCCTGAGGCACAGCGGTCCAGCAGCACCTGGAGTGGCGCTGGTGCCCGGGGCAGCGTCACCTCAGGTCGACCCCATCCTCCCCGGGGGTGAATTTAACCGGGATAAGGGCGGGACAGGGGGAAAGCAGCCGGAACCTGAAGTCCTGAGCGGGGGAGGGGAGCGTCAGGCCAGCTAAAAGCGCAGGAGAAGGGAAAGACGCTACCTCCCCTGCCACGGCGAGAAGAGAACCCACATGAATTCCGTCAGCCCTTCCCGGCCCTCTCCTGCCGGGACTCAATTTGTAGCTGGTAGATTTACGGCCAGGCCGCCGACCCGCTCCGCGCTGCCTCGGCGGGGCGGGCGCCGCTAGACAAAGCGGCCCGCGAGGCCAAAAGCCCATTGTGATGCTAATTGTTCTCAGCTGAGCCCGTTTGCCCGCGGCAAAGAGACGCTATTGAGGCAATTTGTAGAACAAAAGAAATTTGGTTACTGGAAACAAAGCTGCACGCACAAACAACTCTCCCCAGGCTCACCGCAACAACCTCCCCTTCCCGCACCGCGGCGAAAGAAGTGAGAGTGGAATCTGGCCGGGTACAGCATCCCGGGGTCCTGGTCTCGCCGCTTCGCCACCCCCCGCCCCACCGATGAAGGGGGACAACCACGGAGTGCCCCTTCCCCCCCACCCCGTCCCCTGTCCCCTTCCTGGGCGCTGCTCCCGCTCCTCGGGGCCGTGGGGCGGGCTGGGCTGGGGCAGAGGCGGCGGCGTGGGGAGCGCTGGGTGCTGGGGGTGCGCGGAGCAGCCCCGGCCCGCCCCGGCCCGCGGGCTCTGGCCATGGTGCTGAAGGCGGGCCGGGGGCACGGCGCTGTTGTCCGTCCCCTCGACGGGGCTCTGCCCTCGGGGTCTGCCCGAGACGAGCCGGGGTGATGCGGAGCCCCTCCCGGTGCGCCTGTCCCCGGAGTTGCTGGGGTGCTGTCCATTTATGTGGGCTGTGGGGGGCATGGCCCAGTCCTGCGGGGAAGGGAGAGGCCGACATGACCATGACGCTAACCAGACACTCTGCAGATCGCAAAACACACGGGGTTTGGTGGAGTTTGGAGAAGCAGTGACCTCTCACTTGTGCACTTGATCCAGCCTCGGTCAACAAACTGTCCCACGGAGAGGAGCTGCTGGTGTCCCACACTCCTGGGACAAGGGAGCAAGGGCACCACTGTGCCAGTGCTGACAAGCAAGGTGAGCAGGTCTCACTTTCTGCTTGAGCTTTTTTGGAGATCTGCACTTTCTGCTGCCTCCTGGGACCCGCCCATCTATGCAGAGCCCCCTCCTTTGCCTGTTCACTGCTTTGAGAAGAAACACCCACATGGCTGGAGAAGCACAGGCCACGGGGCAAGGCGGAGGACTCGGAAAAGGCCGTGTGTGCCTATCCCTGTGTGTACTCCTGAACGTGATCTATCTGCGTCGTAGATCAGATAGGCAGAATGAAAGACCTAATAGTATTCCTGCCCCTTCCCCCCCTTTCTGGCTGAATTGTGTATTGTTTTCCTACTCTAACAGTCTGCAAAGTGCTCCAAGGCCTCTGTGTGTGGCCACGGGTGAAACACCGTCATTATTTGGGCGATAAAATCATTTAATGTTTTCCCTGCTAGTGCAGCTCCACTCCGGTATCTCCCTGCAGGAGGTATTGTATTGCCCTCGCTATCTGCAGGTACCGTGAGACTGAGGGGGATCACAACACACTCACTTATCTGCAAAAATAGCATTTTTGCGAAAAATGGCAAAAGTGAACTCAGGGTGGACATGGACAAGAAAAGGAGCAAGAAGAGCACGACAGGTATTACAAAAGTTCACAAAGACGTCCACACTGCTATATTTTCAGAAAAGGGTCACTAGTGGGCTTTACTGCATTACCAATTCTTTTTTTCTGGAGACTTAGGATGCTTCTGGTCTTCCAGCCGTGGGGCTGTAAGTTGGGGGTGGAGGGGGGCCAGATTTACTACCTCTAGAGAACTAGTGACTTCTTTAGGGGCTTGAATGCGGTGGTTTTTTTTTTTTTTTCCTTTGCCTCCACATTATTAGGTTAATCATTGCTTGAACTGGTTGCTATGGTTTTGGCAAACCCATGGAAACTTGATAATGAAGACTGAAAGACTCCTTTTCCATTTATCTTTTCTCTATGTTTAGTGCATGATGGTCTCATTTCTCTTGACGGGGCTGTCCCAGCGCCAGTGCCCGGCTTTTATAACCAGGGCTGCTGTAATGGCCTCCGGAGTTTTTGATGTGGGAGAAACAGGTGGCTGCTGGGACTGCGGCCCTTCCAGAGGCACAGGCTTGTGCCCTCTCATGCTTGCAGGCGACAGGATGAAAACCAACTTCACCCGGGCCCTGCCACGTTTGGCTGCTGAAATCCTGTGCCAGGTGAACTCAACTTTTATTTTTCCAGCCAGGGGAGAATGCTTCACTACAACCTGATGTTTTCATGCCCTCAATATTTAGTTTTAGATCTCCTTCTGTTTAGACAAGATGGTCTAAACATCAGTTGGACTTGATGATTTTAAAGGTCTTTTCCAACCTTAACAATTCCACAGTTCTCTGATTTTTTGAATGTGTGGTATTATCATTTATTACAGAAATAAGGAGATTTTATACCTGTCTCACTCTGAATCTTCCCTCTCCTCTGTGGCTGCTGAACTCTGGCTTTACAGGTATTCAGCAAACTCTGTACAGTCTCCTGCAACCGTCTCACCAATGCTCTGCTCTAGTCAAGGTTAAAACGGGGGATTGACGATAACAAACAGCTGAAAACAGAGGCTGTAAATTATTTGCATGGTTCAGAGAGGCCAGGCTCATTGTCAGGGCCAGAGAAGGGGAAACACCCAGGTCCTTTCCTCGGCAACAGACTCATCCCCCTCCTCCTTGCTCCTGGTCGGCTCCCTTGTGTCTGAAGACTGGCAAGAAAATGAAGGTGATTCCCATAATCCCAGGCCAATTCTTTTGACCTCAGGCCTCCACTCTGTGCTCTAAATAAGGCTTTAAGTGAGTTGCTTCCTGCCCTCTCACATTGTCTGCCTCTGACACTGCAGTCTCGGAGGAGGAGGAGGCTGCAAACTGCTGCGTGTCCCCTGCACGCCACTGGGAACCAGCGGGGCCTCCTGCAGGCAAAGCAGACCCTCTCACCTCTTCCAAAAAGTGCACGGGGGCACGCCGGTGTACCCCAGAAGTGCTCCTGTGCCGGGCCATGGCAGGATGCCTGGCTGCGGCTGCACTGTCCGCACGTTTCGGTGTAGCCGTGCTTGCCGGCAGAGAAAAGGCAAAGAATCAGGATTCTTTCACATGATCAGCCTTCAAAAGTCTGCCTTTTCTCCCCCCTCCTCCCAGCTATAATGACAATCCAAAGAGTTCCTGATAGGGTTTTAAAAGATGCTTATTCATTCACCGTCCACCAAGCATGAAAATCCAGCTCATTTGTTCATTTGTAGCCATTCTTCACCCAAACGACCCCACAGGGGCTGAAGCCTGTTGCCGAAAACTTGTCACTCACACTTTTAACTTCTTTTTGTTGTACTTCTCTTTATTTCATTCTTCTGGGTACCCACCTCCGCCACCACCCCACCCTCTCCTCCGGTCACAAAGGCAAGTCTGGGAAGCTCTTTAAAGCCGCAGTGCCCCCTTTTAAAAATCAATACAAAAAAGAGCAATGGCTGAAAGGAGATCCCAAGTTTGTGTAAGGAAGAGGGAAACTCCATCCTGTCTGCACAGCGCAGACGGGGAGCTCAGGACAGGATGTGGTGCTGGGTGCCAGTACCCCTAAACCACCTTAAGCCTTTCCTGGGCTTCATGTGGTGCCCTCACCAAAAGAGCTGGGCCTTTCTGTGTCAAGGGAAACATAAACCTGAGGGTTTAAGGGACTTTTAATGAGAGGCCAAAAAGCACGGACCGAGCAGTGAGCTTCCTTCGGAGCGGCCACTGGCACGGCCTCTCTGCCACAGTGCCCTCTGCTCTGCTCAGAGGCTTTGCAGCCCAGGGCTGATGTGAGAGCTCTGCTCTCTAACAGGGCTGCTCTGCACTGCCCTTTGGGAGCTGTGGGCTTCACAGTGCATGGGAAAAGGGTACAGCAGTGTGCACTTGTGTTTTGAGCTGGACTACACTGTGCTAAGTAATCTCTGAGCAGGTGCTGTGTGCTTGTGAATCCAAGTCCTTGGCTGGATAGTTGGACTCTTCCCGACTTAGACTGTTTAGTGATGCTCTTCCTTCCTGTCAGAGGAGGTGTGTGATAACACCCCCGGCATATTTCTCCATTCCTGGACACACAGTGACCTTTGGTGGGTTTATGGCAAAAGCTCAGTGGTGCTGTTGTTTGGGTCACTGCCTCCCCAAGTTGTTCTCTTACCTGGAATGTCCCTAGAAAGCCCATGTTGGGACAAGCAGGAGTGTGAGATTTCCCACAAGGACTTTTTGCCTCTCTGAGCTCCATACACCCCCACATTGCTGTTTGCTGGGAGAGAGGAGAATGCTGGGGATGAGACATTTGGAATCACCTCAGCTGCCCCATAATCGCTGGGGATTCTGCCTGGTCAAAGCCTGTGGCTTCTCTCCCTTCTGTGTGAGGGACAAACAGAAGTTTTGTGCTTAATGGTCCCCACTGATATTTCTGGCTGCTTTTAACCCTTGAAGCCAGAGGTTGTGCAGCTGCAGCCATGAAGAATTGCTGGCTTTTGTTTTCATTTCAGCCAGAGCTGTGAGGCTTTTCCTCATTTTCCTGGGGCCTCAGATGTGATTTTGCCTGGACTTTGTGCAGCTCTGCCTGGCATGGGGAAATCACATCTCCACCCTCAGCCTAAAGGCTGTGGATGAAATGTGGGCTACTCGCCCGGGTTCAGCTTGTTATTTCAGACTGAAACTGCAGGGAAATTCTCTCTCCCCTCCTTCCCACCCTGTGTTCACAAGTGGAGCCCATTTCCTCTCTTCCTCAAGGCACCACATCCCCAGTCTACAGTACACAAATTTCAGCGAAAAAAGTTGTCACCAATGTGCCCTGTCATTAAGGCATAAAGAGTGGTCCCCTGTCCAGGGCAGGGGCAATAGCACAAGCTGAGGGGGGAAAGAGAAACCCTCTCCCTGTCATCTCCAGGTGCCAATCCATCATCCCCTGGTGCCAGGCACCGTGGCCCAAGCCCTGCTGCTCCCTCCCTGGGCAGGTTGTTTGAGGCACCGAGACCTCATGCCTGCGGGACAGGGGGAAGATTAATGGGGCAGGTGCTGGTGCCCAGAGCTGGCTCTTGCCCTGATAAGGTGGGAGCTGAGATAGCACTGGGTCAATACTCAGCGGTGGCCACCTGGAGCTGTGGCTGGAGCCACCTGAGAGGCTCCAGGGAGGAGAGGGCACAGGGGGTCTTCCCCCCCACCCCCCACAGCCCAGTTGTGTCGTGGGGCAGAGGCAGCTGCTGTACCTCACCACAGCTCCCTGTCCTGTGCTGGTGGAGAGCCCCTGCTCCCGGCTGCACCCCGGGGCCTCCCCCAGCCATCTGTTCCCCCTGCCCACTCCCACCCATCAGCTTTCTCCACACAGCCCAGCTCCTGGGGCAAAGCCAAGGTTTCAGCCTCCCCCACCGTTAATAATTCCCGAGGGATCTCAGCGTTCCCATTTATCACCCTTCCTGCAAACCCCAGCTGTTATTTATGTGCGTGTCCCCCTCGCCTTTCCCAGTGCTCTGCTATGCCCTCGCTGCATCCCGTGATGCCCAATGTCCCCACATTTTGAAAGGGGAGGGGTTTGCATGTGTGAGGGTCCCACCATCAATCCTCCCCACTCGAGGCACCAGAGCTCGGAGATAAATGGCACTGCTGGCTGTATTCAAACGGTGCAAAGGCACCTGTTGCTGGGAAAACTGCATCCCAGGTTATCCCAAACATTTTGTGGTTTGAAAAAGCTGCTGTGGTAATAAACCCTGGTGTGGTTCGTTCTCGCCTGCTCCTGGAACTTGGTTTTGTTGAACATTTGATGGTGGGTGGGTGCCATGGGAGGAGTATGCCAAATTTTGTTAATATTTTCTTTGAGGAGCAGCATGCTTCTGGCTGCAGGTTACTTACTCCACCCTTGGAATCTGTAACTGGGAGATGTCCCTGCCTTGCCCAGCTCACTTTGGGGCACTTTATTTCAGTGACCTGGGAGACTGATAGACGGGACCTTGGGGGTGCAAATAGCGACGCTATAAATCCGGTTTTTTGAGCGCACTTGCCATCCTGCAGTATGGCCTCTGCACTATCAAAAGAGGAATCGTTTGGAGCATTTTCTTGTTTTCCCATGGTCTGTCCCTGCTCGCTTGCGGGATGCTGTGCTGTCCCGGCTGCCCCACGCCGGGCTGCACGGCCGATTAGGGATCCTCTTTGTCCCCTAATTGGATTTTTCTCCCCTTGTTAGCCCGCAATGAAAATGTCACGGGCTGCAGGGAGGTGCCCATTCATCTCAAATTAAATTCGGTCCCCCCTCGGGCGAGCCGCGCCGCTATTCACCCCACAGCAGGCAGCTGCCGCTCACCGGGGGATGCGAGCGGGGCTCCCCGCGGTGCCGGCTAGAGGGGAAGGTGCCCGTGCTGGGCCGGACACGCGGAAGATCGCGCTCTGAGCAGCCCCGGGTTCTGTCTCCAGGTGGTCTCCAGGCTCGCAGGGGGATTTGCGGGCCGTGCACGGCCGTGCCTTGCCAGGAGGTGGTGCTGGGATCCTGCGCCCTCGGCTTTGGCAGGACACGGGCCAAGACGCCGGGCTTTGGGCACGCTCGCTGCCTTTTTCAGGGAGCCACCGGCTGTAGGGGGCTGCGAGGGGTCCGGAGAGACCCTGCTGGGTCATGGCAGGAGAGCAAGGAGCCCTCCACAAGGTCTCGATGGAAAAGCAGGGAGCTATGGTTCAGACCGGGAAGGACCCTTCCCCAGGAGCAACACACCGGGGAAGCCTCAGAGACGGACAGATCACAATTTATGCCTGAAGAGCAGTATTTTGGGGAGGTTTTTGGTTCTCTGCTGCTCTGACATTTCCTAAGCTCGCTCATGAATCCCCAAACCCCGTGGTCAGGGAAAGGGACCCCAGGCCAGCGTTAGAGATGGTTTCTGAGCTGAGCGCTGAGAAGTTTCGTGCCCTCCGGGTTGTGAAAGGGTGTTTCATAAACGGCGATTACAGAGCTTCAGGCCCCTAAACGCAGCCGCAGAGGGGCAGCTCGTCTGTAAAACCGCATCTCAGGTCAGGTGGTCTTGGCCAGCAGGCGCTGGGGAGCAGGAAAGCGAAGTGGAGGTGATGGGAAACCGGCTCTGCGGCGGGCTGAGCCCAGCCCAGCCCCCGGGGCCCGTAAGGGCTACGCAATTGTCCGGTAGGAGATGTTAAATTAAAAAAAAACCCGGTACGAGATGTTAAATAAGAAAGAGCAGGGCTTTTTTTGAACGCACCCCATGACTAGAGAAGGTGAAATTATTTGTGGCAAACAATGGTGTTGATAACTTTTTCCGTTCCTCGCTTTCCTACGAGTAAACATCTATTCTTACTTTTATAAAAGCCTCCAGCAGCCAGGATTGTTTCTGTCCTGACTGGATGCCTCCCAGCCGGGGAAAGAGCTTTCCTGTTGCCTGCCCAAATTCCTCCTCAGTGATCTGCTAAAGCCCAGAGCGCCTTTGCCTTTCCCTGAACCTCACTCGCACCCGAAAACCTCTGTGACCTAAACTTAGCGAAAAGCAGATGGAGGAGCTCTGGGGCTCCCCAGGAAGAATTAATGATCTGCAAACAGACAGATACTCACAAAATGGCTTTTTTTTCTTGCTCTCCTCCCCTCTCTGCTGTTGACACATATATTTGGAGAGACACTTGGAAAAATGTACCCCTGGGTGTATGGTTCCCCAAGAGAGATTTGGGATTTTGCAAGGGTTCACCAGTGCTCGAAGCAGGTGATGGATGGGGAAGGGAAAGGGGAGGAGGAGGAGAAGGAGTCCCTGGGAGCATTGGGAAGAGAAGACCTTGCTCATTAATTTCCTTACTCAAATGACTCCTTCCGATGCTGCCTGGGAACCGAGATCCTCAAAATCCTCCCTATGGACGAGCAAAGCCAAGCAATGTAGGTGATCTCTCTGCTGCCTTGGCTCACAGCATGATTGTGTCACTGGCTGAGCTGTGAGGCCAGAGCTCCTACTGCATGATATTTTTATTGCCTGGGAACCAGGCTGAGGAAAGGTGTGGTTTGTTTTTATTTTTATTTTTTGTCCTTCCCTATCTTTATTTGACCAAATCCAGGAAAACTCAGGGGATGGCTTACATTTTGGAGCAGCACAACGGGCTCTGCTTTGCAGACAGCTCCAGACAGTTCACAGGGCCACAGAGATGCTGTTCACAGTCCTCTTTCCCTCGAACTATAATTTTTTCACGTGTCTGGGTGGTGTCTAAAATGAATGCATCAGGTTCCCTGGAGCAGAGGGTGGGGGAGCCCTGGGGAGCCCTGGGGAGCCCTGGGAGCTCTGGGAGCCCTGGGAGCTCTGGGAGCCCTGGGAGCCCTGGGGAGCCCTGGGGAGCCCTGGGGAGCCCTGGTTTGCAGCTCCCGCAGGAAGGAGCAGCTGCTGGCCGCCCAAAAGGGGCGTCTGTGCGTCACAGACAGAGGCTTCTTGGCACACACTGGAAGCCCCCGAATATGCTGCAGGACAATACATCAAGAGGGTGAAAAAACCCAACAATATCTCAGGAAGCAGCCCAGGACACCTCAGGGAAGAAGCCTGATTTAGACCATTTCCTGGCCTGAAGGTCTGTGCCATGGCGTGGCTGTGGCTGTCCTGTCCAGACTCATTGCTAGAGTGGCTGAATGAGATGGTTTGCAGCTTCCCATATGTTTCTTCATCTACTTATTTGTCAGTTATTTATTTCATCAAACCGCTCAATTTTTGCATTTGCACTATTCCCAAGCAGGCTGGCCTAGGCAAAAAATAAGATCTGCTAATGGTGTGTGGAGAAACCTGGGGGAGGTGAGTGAGGGGGAAAATATGCATTTCTGACAGCACTGGCCAGTTTTGCCTCCTGTGGTCAGAGTTGTGCCCTGACAGTGCTTGCCACCTCTCCTTCCTTCACCCCTGGCTGGTGTGGGGATTCCCATGGGAGGGCAGTGTGTCTGTCCCCTCTGGCAGTGCTCCTGCTCTGTGCTCCTCCCCATCCCACCTCCCGCTGTCACATCCACACTGCCGGCCCTGGTAAGGCCACAGCAATGACCTGGCTTTGCTGCAGAAGCGAGGGTTTGCAGAAAGCAAATTAAAAACCCCAAGCAGCTGGGAGGGGAAGGGGCTGCGCTGCCTTTCCCACTGCTCCCCCTGTACTTTTCACCCCGGCAAGGTCAGCCCTGTAAAACACAGATGGGGGAACCCTGTGGCTTCTTGATTACTGTTGATGTAACCCCTCCCAGGATAATCTCACCAGTGGAAACAGAGTTTGGCAGAAGCAGGTTTGGGGAGCTGCGTTTTTCCTATAGGGCACTTGAGAGTAAAGCCCTGCTTTCACCCTTGGAGCCCTGTGCTCCTCCCAGGCACCTCTGCCCTGTAGGACACCTTGGAAGGGCATCAGCCAGGTATGGACTGGCCCAGCATTTTCATATTCCTAGAAGCTAGATGTTGTTTTCCCAATTATTTTTATATCTTTATATATACAGACAAGATTTTTAAAGAATTTAGAAGAAGAATTTAGAAGATTGTTAAAGAATTAAAAAAAAAAAAAAACAACCAAAAACTTTGGCCATGAGGCTCATCTCTCTGGAGTCAAACTGCATGACCTCTGTCAGAAAAACCTGATGGATGTACTTCAACCACTAATGCACAGAGACGTACTTTTGGTTTAATATTTGTATCAAAATAGAAGCTAAAGAGCCCTTTCTCAACACTTACTACTCTTTATATGGCTTTCATGACTTTATTAACTCCAGTCAGCATTCTTAAGTAGTTTTTTTCTTGCTTTTCAGCTGAAAAACCTTTTTCACCTGGACTAAATGGCTGTGTTCCTGCTCTGTGTGAGTCTGGGGGCTTATAAAGGTTCTGACAAGCTATTGAGCTGGGTTTTGGGAGCAAGCAGTCCATGGCAGGCAGTCCCAAGCCTCTGCAAGAGCTCCCCACCTCACCTCTGCCTTAGGTCTGTACAGAGGGGCTTCTCTGTGCCCCCAAAAGGTTGAGAAATGTTTATTGGACAGCCAGAGCTTTTCCTGCCACAGTGAGATGGGATTGAAGCTCCCTTCCCATGCCAGGGATGCTTCTGGAGAGGCCTTGCGCATTCCAGTAATTCCCCCCAATTACTTTAATTTCCCTCCCCTCCCATTTTCTGTAACTCTGCTCTGCTCTGCGTGATGATGAAAGGTATTTTAACTCCCAAAGAGAAAACAGACCACGGAAATCAAAGTCTCTTTTTAGAGCTTCTCGGAATCGGAGGGGCTGGGGGCTAATAAAATCAAGTGCCGCCGGGGCTGAAACCTCCCTGCTTATCCCGCAGCGAGGGCGGAACAGGGACCCATCCACCACAGAGCCGTGTGCCACGGAAAAGCCCAGGGGCAGCGTGGTGACACAGGATGGAAAGGCAAGCAACAGGCTGGGCTTGGTCAGAGGTTGGCTGGAGAGGTGGCTTTGGTGGAAGCGCAGCCTGTGCTCCAGGACTAGGGTCATGCCCGAGCTGAGCTTCAGAAGCCTGGCAGGGCAAATAAAGAGGCTTTTTGCCCGAAGGGCTTGCTCTATAGACCACAGCAGGCTCTGCAGAGCAAGGGTGACTTTGGCCAACGGTTCGGGGATGGGCACGGAAAGCCTGTGAGCACTGATCCTGCACGGGATCCAACTGTCCAGAGGGGCTGGGTGCAGGATTAAACAGGGCACCGGGAAACAGTGCAAGGGGTGTGCACAGTTTAGGGGGAGACATCTGTAAGGCCCCCAAGGACGAGCCCCACAGGGACAGTACCCCTGGGATAGTTATTAGTTGTATCAAGCCTTGAGGGCATTAATTTGCATTAATGGCCCTGAGCAGCCTCACTTGGAGCCTCCCCACACCCACGGCCTGTCTCTATTTAAGCCCAGCCTGAGGTCATTGCTTTCTCTCTTCCTCAAGGTGTTGTAGAAGGGTGCAAATTTGGGGAGAGCTGAGCTCCTTCTCCGCGTGGGTGGGTCAGCTGCTACACTGAAGGTCTAGTTCACAGGTCCCTCTGCCTCCTATGCCCAGGCTGTTTTGGAGATTACCACCCCTTCCTGGATTGTTGGTACACACCTGATGGAGGAACAGCTTTTTGTAGGAAGAGGCTGGGTGAGGAAAAGTCATTGTGGTGAGGGGAAGGAGAAGGTTTCACCCAGCAAATGTGTTTTTGGGAAAGGTGGTGAGCTGTGCCCTGTGTGAGCAGGTGGGACTGTTTGGATGGATCTTCCTCTTCCCACTCCCGGCCATGGCTGTGCAGGCAAACCTTTGTGGCGAGGATTCAAGGTCCAGGCTCACAGGAGAATGGCTTCATCTCTGCTGGCCTGGCTCAGGGAGGATGCAGTGTGATGGGGGGAAAGTGGTTCTTTTATCCAACCTCTGCTATCTGCATAAATACCCAGGAGACATTTCCAACTTCTCCTTCCATTTTCAGTCTGCCCCTGTGGGTCTTGCCTGATGGACAAGGAGCTCTGCATTGGAGGCAGAATGTCGAGGTAAACTAAGGTAACATGATGATTCTTAAGTTGCTAAATTACCATGGGTTATGATATCCCACTTAATGCAGGAGATTTACAGCACATTGGTTCTTATAACAGCCTTTCCAGAGCCTACCCCATCCACCTCTGCTTCCCAAGCAAATCCATTCCCATATACGCTCAGCCACACCCCAGACAGTGCATATATGGAAATGGATTTGCTTGGGAAAAACGTTTTGTGCAGTTGAGAGCCCCATGGGGTATTTATTTTACTTCATTTTT
Source organism: Brachypodius melanocephalos (assembly GCA_013398615.1). NCBI lineage: Eukaryota > Metazoa > Chordata > Aves > Passeriformes > Pycnonotidae > Brachypodius > Brachypodius melanocephalos. The sequence goes on along the minus strand of VZSR01003210.1, from coordinate 742,978 downwards.
TAATTTTAGGTCATGATATTTTTTCTATATTCTGTTTTTGGTTTTTGGGAGTTTTGGCATCGGCCAGGGAACATTGCCTGGCCATGCTTTGCAAGGCTGAGTGTATCTCTTCTGGCCCAAGGCTGCTTTCTACAGTGATGCTGGACAAATCTGTTGAGCAGAAGGTGGTAGAGGTGGAATTAACTTTTAAAACATACAGACAACGCATATGCAAAATATTCCTCTCTAATGCAGCACCTGGGATTTGAGCAAATGACAATAACAGAGTGGTGGGGCTGTGTGGGATGCATGGCTGGCCTGGGCTGAAGGCAACATGGGTCCAGCCAAACACAAGCAGAGCTGAGGAGCTCCTGGCAGCCACTGAGGAAATGTTGAGTGTTTTAAAACATTGTTATTTTTGCCACTGTGTCTCTGTTTTCCTGATGGTTCTCCCTGCCTGTGTACTCTAGGTCTGTACTCCCCTGTGGCTGAGCTGGATATAAGGATTCCATGAGCAAAATGTTTGATTTACAGGTTTTGAAGAAATTTTCTCTCTAAATATTGCATTAAAAAAATATATACGTTTTTGGTAGCAAGCGGGGAACCTTGCCTGGCTGAGCCGGGGCTGCTCTATGGTATGTCCACTACCAGCAAAGCCCATCTGGGGCAAAATTACCTGTTACCACATGGATGTGCAAACCCCCACCTTGCAGGCAGGCTCAGCCCCTGCCACACTGGCAGCACCCACTGGGGACAGTGACTTGAGTGGCTTTTGGGTCCAGTGACAAGGATGAGAATCCAGGAGCTGCTCCAGTGAGGGGCAGGTGCAGAGAAGAAGCACCATATGTTAAACAGCCTGGAGGAAGCTTTCAAGCCTCCCTTGTGAAAACCCCTCATCTTTCTCCCTGTATTTAATGCATCTTTGTATGGACACTAATTCCTCAAGTATCCACGCCAGGGTTGACTTTTAGTATGTTTGTCCAGGCAGGCTGCCAGCGAGCGGTTCCTACAAGGCTCCCGAGCTCTGACATTTGTTAACGCAGCAGTAAATCACAGCCGCTCTTTGGGCAAGGTTTTTCCTGACAAAAAGGGGGAAAAGAGCAAAAGAGAGAAAAGACCCCAACAAAATGCAAAGGGCTTATTTACACCAGAGAAGAGTAACTGTCCTGAATGAAGCAGATGGGGCACAATGAGGGAAAACTCTCCACCTCCATTCCCTCGGCTCCCCCGTCTCCCCTATTCATTGTTGGGCAGTAACTGAGAGGGGAAACAGTCTGAGGTTGGTAGTCAGCTGAGGAAGGTGATGAGGAAAGCCCAGCTGGCCAGGTCAGGGAGAAACTTACTGAGATGCCAAGGCCTTGGAAGCCTCAGATTGAGTTGGAGCTTTGGTAATAGTGGGATTATAACCCTAAAATCTCTTGTCCTAAGCCCTTTTGCTTACTTTTGTCCCCCTGCACTACATTTTGGAGGGAGAACATGTGACACACTCCCTCACTTTGCAGCTGGCTGTGGTCTTGAGTGAAAAGATGGTTTGGGGAGGAAACAACTCAATGTTATCAAATGGGGAGATGTAACCCAAAACAACCACTTCCGTGGCATCATCTCCACCCCAGTGTGGGCTGCAGCCCTTCCTCCTGTGTCTACTCCCAGCCCTGCTGCAGCATGAGTATTTATTTATCCCTGCCAGCTTTCTGTCTTCCCTCTTTTTCCTGGTTTATTTATGGCTGTTGCCTTTCAGCTCCCAGCCACTGCAGCCTGAACTTGGCCATTATGTGTGGCTCGTTGCAGAGGCCATCAATCTGCGGGGCCAGCACGCAGCCTGATGGACTTCCCTCATCATCATCAATTTTCCCCATCGTGCTGGTGCATCCCTTTGGATCTGGGGCAGCTGCACATGTGCCCCTTGTGGCCTCTGCACTCCCACCCCTGGACACTTGCTTCATCCACACAGAAGCCTTTTGTCCTGGGATGCTCACAGACATCAGGTGGGCCTGAAGAGTCCAGACATTCAAATATAGCTTGAGGTGGCTTCAAAGAGGTGACAGGAGTGCATTGCACAAAAAAAAAAAAAAAAAAAAAAAAAAAAAAAAAAAAAAAAAAAAAAAAAAAAAAAAAAAAAAAAAAAAAAAAGGTACATTATTTTGCTCTCAATTAGCACTGTGAAGTCCTGCTTAGCCAGCCTGACTTTTAAGCTCTGTAAGTTTAAACTCTTAAATTCTCTATATTAACTGGGCAGCAAAGTTTTGCCTGTTCTATATCCTGGGTGCAGGCAGAGGTGGGCTCTGCTGCCTTTGCAGATGACCCCCTCAAAGAAGCTGCTGAGCTGCAGCTGTTGCCTTTCTTGGCCCTGGGAGCGCTCCCAAGGTGTTTTGTCCATCTTGCTGTGTGTGGGTGCTCTTGAAGCATTGCACCTTGATCTGTGAGGAGCTGGGATGAGAGGGTGGCACCGTTTCAACAGCAAATGGCAAAGCTCCCCCTCGTTTCAGAGTGATGTCAGGAGAATTATGTGGGTACCACCAGCTGCAGGGATCTGTTTTGGAGGGGAGGCAAGAGACACTGCAGAGCTCTGCCTGCTCAGTGCTGGCAATGCAATTGCCCTGGATTGTGCCAGTTTTTGAGAGGTGCCAATCTCCCAGAGGAGTGGCTCAGGCTGCAGACAGGTGACACCCAGCTCAGTACCCATGTGTCTAATGTCTCCCTGGATTGTCCCAACCATCTCTTCCTGTTAGGGGCACGTATGCAGCTGAAAATGAGAAGGTAATTCTTAGTGACTTGCATGGTTTCATCCTGATTTATCCAGGATAAGTCAGAACTGGAAATAAGGTACTGTTCAAATGAAAAAAAAAACCAAAACAAAACAAAAATCAGAAGAGCTGCTCCAGCCAGGCTGTGGTCTATTGGGTGCATGTCTGGAGCTGAGGAATGCTTTTTGTGGCTGGATGTTGAAGCAAACAGAGCAGCTTTGCTCTGTGTGGGTGCCACTGCCCCATTTCTACCAGGGGGTGGAGGCTGTGGCTTTTGGGGAAGCCAGAGAGGTACCTGGTGTCTTTTGCCAGAGGGATCAAAGCTTTTCGGGCTAAAGCAATGCAGGGCAGACGAGAGCATTGTAGGAGCTAAATTTCATTAGAAGCACAGGTCAAAGGGCCTGGCGTGCCCCGTGGATGCCGAGAGCAGCTTCTGGGATGTTGGCTCCTGCCGCTTTGAGTGTGTTACCGTGTCTCTGCTGCTGCCTTGTGGTGGGTGATGCTGGCCTCTCACCGTCTGACCCGTGTGGGGAGGAGCAAAAGCCCAGGCTGGGTCTCACTCAGCTGCTTCGTGTCGCTGCCTCATTTGAAAATAACCGTGTGGCTGCAGTGCGTGAGCGGCCGGTGACATCTCTCCTTCCCGTGGGTATTTTTAGGGGTGGCACTTAGACTTGGCACACGTACAAGCAGCTGGAAAACGCGTGGCATTTCCTCTTCCTGACAGGCAATCCGGGGAGGCTGGATGATGCTCGCGGTCCTGCTGTGCCAGCTGCCCGCAGGTGACGGCTGTGAAGAGCAGGGCACTGAAATAATGTCACCCCTGGCCCTGGTGCCCAAGGGGTTTGGCAAGGCTGGTGCTTGCAGGTCTGGCTGAAACAGAGGCAGGATGTTGCACAGTGCAGTGCCTCTGTGTCACTGAAACACTGCTAATTCCCAGCGTGGGTTATTGCTTCAAATCACCAAAACCTTGCTGCGTGCTCAAGGATCTTCTCCAGGGGGTAACTCCAGCCGCTGGCTGCTGTGATGGGGGTTTCTACTGTTGGTGCAGTACAAGGTGGGAGTGCAGAGCCTGGGCTGGCTTTGTGCACACTGTTCAGCCTGACAACTTCTGCTGCTGTCACAGCTTGAGAGGGAATAGCAGCCTGGCTGCTTGCTGGTCCTTCTGCCCGATGGGAATGCTGTGAGGAGAAAAGCGTGACCTGTGGTCTTGCCCTTACCCATCTCCCCACCTCTCCTTCCCTCCTCCTCTCTCCCTTCACCTGGAAAAAAAATCCACCATTGGAGACCCATCTGGAGAAGTCTTTTAGGAGGGGAAGCCCATAAATTTCTTTCTGGCTCCCCTGACCTTTGGTTTCCCAGGGGAGGTGTGTGGAAGGAGAGGAAGCATTTTCCCCATGGCAGTGACACAGAGGACTGGGGTCTCCCCTTGCTGAGCCAGATGTTATATAGATCTGCAAACCCAGGCTGTCGGGGTGGAAAGGTGCCCTGAGCTTTGCCTTGAAGTCTAGGAGAGTGATGCTGGTAGGTGGGCTATGAAAGCTTTGTTCTGTCCTTCTGGGGATGGCACTGGGGGAAACGAAACCCCCCAGCTTTGTCCAGCAACAGATACCCCAACCACACACTCAGGAGGGGAGCGGAGGAGGTGAACTCGATCTGGGTATTTCCATTTCGTGCATTACGAAGTGCACCGTTGTTCTGAAGTGATGCAAGGCTCGGAAGCACAATTCCCTGGAGGCTGGCGGGGAGGAAAGCTGTAGCCCTTTGTCAGCGCCGGCTGTGGCAGCAGCTCGGCCCGCAGCACACGCCCTCGGGTCTCGGTACAGACGCTCCCCGTGGAGTACCTGGGCTGAACAATACCCGCTTTCTTCCCTGGGAGCACAGAGGGGCTGCCTTGCTTTCCAGAGGGGAGATTTATGAGGTGCCCGGCTGCAGGGGACTCTTGACATTGATCTCCCCTGCTTGGGAAGGAGAAGGGCTCGTTTCCAGTACAGTAGTTGTCACAGTGGCACCTGGAGTTATCCTGCTCTGGAGTAATACAGTGTGGTGCAGCACTGGGTAATGTCTCTACCCATAAAAGCTGGGTTTCAAAGCTAAACTCGGCTTTGATTTCCAGCAGTGAAGTATTAATGTTGGATCGATTAGCCCAAGGCTTCCTGTGTCCTTCCCGTGAAAACCAGGCAAGTTGAATCCAGGTGCTTCCACTGAATTCGGTTTCCCAGCTCACCACTGCCCCAGGCCAGGCAGGCTCGAGGCACTGGGCTATTACACTGTTAATCCTGGTGCCACCCTTCATCTATGCTAAGGAAAAGTGAGTGTTGGCCAGTCGGCTGTGAACCTGAATGTATCACCCGGTGCTCTTCCTCGATGTGTTTTTGGCTGGATGGGTCTGGGAGCTGTCCCTAAACACAACCCAACTTGTGGCACTGTTGATCTGCTCAGTAAGGGCGCTTGACTCTTGTTTCAGCTGACTTCAGGCTAAAAAACTACTGGTGTCTTCCAGAGGCCATGCCTCTGTTCCATTTCCCTGGAGGATGCTGTGGCTCGACTCTGGTTTGTAAAAATGTATTTCCCTGGAAATTCCTCAAGGAAATGTGCCAGTCATGTTCCTTCTACAGAAGAAGATGGTAGTTTTCAGAGGACCTCAAATGGGCAGAGCCTGATCTGTGTCCAGAAGAGTTGTTTTATTCTGAAGGAGATAACGCTGCCTCTCTGCAGAGGAATGACAGATTCACCCCAGCAAGACCCCCTGGACTGCCAGCTGAGAAACATGGTAAGAGGTACAGCCCAAGCCCTAAGCACACCACAAATGACCTTTCCACCCTGTTCTGGGCATCTTTGAGAGAGCAGGTCCCCCTAAGACTGCACTCCTGGAGTGGCAGTGGAAGGGCAGCAGTGATTGATTTGCTGAAGAAGCCAGAAAAGATTCCCGTAGGCACTTGGGGGTATCTCCAGCTGACTGTGACCCCTCTGAATGCTGCATGGGCTGAAGCAGGGTGTCCTTGTCAGATTAATTGTGTTTAATCTAGATCTTTACTGTGGGTTGGTCCTCCTGGACTGATTTCATCCATGACTTTGGCACTCAGCAGGGATTTAAAAGGCCCAGCTCTGTCCTCTCTCATGCGTGTGTCTGTGCTGGTGTATGTAACAGCTCAGGGCTTGACGGGGGGTAGTTGCTGGCCACAGACAGCTCTGCACCTGTTTGTCCCCAATGGTTTAAAGCGTAATAAAAGGATATAAATACTGCAGTGACGTTTACTGGGGCTGGCTCAAAGCTCCTGGGCACAAGCAGCCCGGTGTTTACTCGAGCCATCAGCTGTGCCTTGGCGGGCGCCGCTCTTCAGGGAAGGCAATTTGAACTCCTCAGTCTAGAAGAATCAGGAAGAGATTCATGAGATTTTTTTTTTTCTTTTTTAGGGGAAAAAAAAAAAAAAAGGCCATCCCAGCACTGTTTGCCAGATATGTTTATGAAAATACATATCAGTACCAAAGAGAGGCTTCTGGGACTGCCAGTTATCTCTGTGTGGAGCTGTAGAAGGGGCAGGTTATATTCTGGGCAGCTATGCATCGCCCATGGGGTGCTACAGAGGGAAGGAGACCTGAGGAGCACAATAATTGCCCCCTCAGCCTTTTGGAGGTGATGAGGATCTGGTGTCTGGAGTGAGGGAATCATCTTGTGCTGTTTCCTTTCCTCAAAAGCTCTGATTTTTCACTCAGGAGGGGGAGAAGGAAACCCTTCTGCCTTGAGTCTTGTTGGTGCTGTTCCTGAATGAGTGTGTTCCTGAAGGCTGTGCTGACATCAAGGGTGGCCTCAGCCCTTGTCCCCACAGTCCACACCTGTTCTCTCTGTGGTACAAGCCTGTAATCCTGTTCTGACATCACGCTTGGTCACGGGGCTGAGAGGTGACATTGTGTGGGAGGATCAGGCCATCCCTGGAGCAGCAGGTGCCGGCTGGTGGCCGCAGGTCCCCTCTGGCATGTGTCCTGCCGGTCCCAGAACTCTCTCGCCACTCTCCAGGGAAGGAGCCTCTTTCCAGGAGATGGCAGCAGCTTTTCGGAGCTGGGACTGCGTTTCCAGCCTGTTTCTGAGGACGGGCAGCTGGGAGGCAGGATGAATGAATGAATAGTCGGGAGGGAAGACCAGGCTGGGAGAAAGGAAGAGGGTGCTCAGGAAGCTGCAATAGTGACTTCTGTGACAGCAGGTGCTCCTGGGTTGATGGCAAGCCTGAGCTCACTGCTGCCTTTCAGTACTTAAAGGGGGCTTACAAAAAGAGAGAGGGTGACTTTTTACATCGGCAAATGGTGGTAGAAGAAGGAGGAACATTTTTAAACCAAGAAAGGAGAGATTTAGGTTAGATGTTAGGAAGACATTCTTCCCTGTGAGAGTGGTGAGGCACTGGCCCAAGTTGCTGAGACAAACTGAGAATGCCCCATCCTAGAAAGTGTTCAAGGTCAGGCTGGGTGGGGCCGTGAGCTGGTCGAGTGGAAGGTGTCCCTACCCGTGGCTGGGGAGTGGAACCAGATGATATCTAAGGTGCCTGCCAACTCAGATCTTTCTGTGATGAGTCTCTATTCTTGAGGCATTGTCACTCTTCCTGTGCGTGTCCCTGCTGCTGTGTTGGGATCATTCCTCTCTTGCACCCCATTGCCTTCCTGTCACTTGGGCCACTGCACCCAGTTTTGCTTTGCTCCTACTCACCCCCTGTTTTGGCTATTTTGCTCTTCTGTGACAAGCAGGTACCAACAGCCCTGTTGCTTCCCATGGCTGCCCTCCTCATCCTCCTCAGTCCCTACCAGCTGACTGTGCAACAAGACCCGGGGAGGGAGGGCTCCCCCAGCCCCAGCTGACACTTTCTGGCCTTGTGGCTTTGCAAGCAGCTCCAGAGACAGCTGGAGGCTCCCTGGGGTGCAGAGACATGGGCTGCTCATAAAACTCCCTGTCTGTCAGTCCTGGTGCCTAGATGCCTGTCTGCTGCCTGACCTGGGGAAAAATGAGGATTAACAGAGGGCTGGGGGGGCTGGTTCCCAGCAGGGTGCACCATGGTCCTGCCCTGGGACACATCCCTGTGGGGTGCTGGGCTCCGATGCCACTGCAGGCCTCCTCTGTAGGGGAGATGGTGCCATGAGCCACTGCTGGAGAGATGGTTTAATGGGAAATTTCTCTGGGCTGAGTCAAATACTGTGTCATGGTTGGTGAACATGGTCTGGCTTCTTTGGTAGTCCCTGCAGATGTGAGCAGAATAGGCCTCAAATGCTGACAGTGAGGGACATGAAGGGAAGGGGGTGCTATGTGGATCCATGGGTCAGTCATTGCTGACCTGGTGCTCTTGATGCCTTACAAGTTCAAAGGCTTTGGAATCGTGGCTTTTGAGCATACACGTGCAGTCATCAGATTCCATTGTGCCTCTGTTTTGCCTTTTATAAAATGAGAATAATGATATAGAAATTCTTTTTAAAGGACTTTGCGGTCTAAGGCTTTGCAGGCAGGGATGACTGGAGTTTGTAGTGATGAATTTTATTTAGTGTCCTGCCTTAGGTACCCACTTTTGCAGCGGGAGGCATCAACTTTTGCATGCCAAGAATGAGATGAAGGCAAGGGCTTGGATCTTGGGATCACTGGCAAATCCTTATGCCTTTGGCAAAGAAGACTAAAGCCCTGCCTTTCAACCAAACAGTGCCTTGTGATGATTTTTTTTTCTTTAAATAAAAAAACAGAGAGTGGGAAGGGAGTAGCCTCCCAGGCGGTGGCAGGGGTGCTGTGGGCTGCCAGGAGACAGTTTGCAAAGCGAGGGGAGATAAGACACCGAGTGACAGCCGCTAGTGAGCTGTTTCCAGAGGGCAGGGTATAAATAGACAACAAAGAGATTTGGTGTCAGAGCAGCTCTCGCACCTTTCTGCTGCCCAGCCTGGCAGGCGCGAGTGGGGAAATGCAGCTGGGGAGCCAGTGAAATCTGCTCCGGGGTTTAAGGGCATATGGATAATGTAATGACAAGACAAGGCATTTATCAGCCCGTTATGGACCCCTGTCCATCTGCAGTGGGCTCACTCTGCCCTGCTGACTGGCCATAGCAGGTGGCATTTGGATGGACCCCCCAGCCAGAGCCCCGAGCTGCTGGCTCCTGTCTTGAACTGCCCAGACAGCTCCTACACGAGGCTGTTGCTGTCTCAGCTCTATCCCTTGTAATTTATAGTAATACCTGCCATGTGCTGCCACAGGTTAAGGCTTATCCAGCCTTACCCATTGATCTTGCAGAGTGCCTGGGCTCTTTGTGGGGTCCTGGCTTGTCCTCCTGCCCACTGGTCATCCTGAGCAGCCTCACCTAGGCTTTTCCTCCTCTGTTTCCCTCTCTAGCTGGGCTGTGCTTCCCTTTCAAGTACTGCTGTCCCCAGATGCTCCATTTCCCACCTGCTCTCAGGGCAGGAAAAAACCCACCAACCTAACGATGCTGTGGCTTTGATGAGGTGTTGCAAAGTTTTGCCATAGCAGCACTGGTAGTCCAAGGGTACTTAAAATACTAAGAATGGCATACCAACAGGCAGCAAGTCCTTTCCAAGCTGTTTTCAAAACTACCATAACTTTTCATAACACTGCCCGTGGCACCACTTTGATGCCTTTCAGGCAGCTTTGTGCTGTTTGGGGTCTGAGTTTGGCTCCTAGCTTGCTGTCGGACTTGGCAGGCTTTGGCTCCCATGAGGAGCATGTCCTGCTCTGAGTAGTTTGCACGAATGCTGTAAAGCACCACCATAAAGACTACAACGACTTGGTGAAAAGAACAGATTTAGGCTGAAAAAGGAAAAGGAGTGGAAAGACCTCTTCTATGGAAAATCAGCCCGGGCTGTGAGAATAAGAAAAGCCCAAGTTTTTGTGTGCTGGTGTAAATCCATGCCGGCTTTCTCGGCAGCGAGGTGTGGGGAGAGGCATCTGCGGGGGCGTGTGGGGCTGCTGGGGCTTGCAGCGAGCTCAGCTGTGGGGATGCTGCAGTGCTGGGCAGGGACAGACGGGCTGACAGCGGTATTTGGGGCACAAAGCAGGGCTGATCCCCTGCCTGTCAGCCGTGTGGAATTCCTGGGATACGGAGGGCCCTTTGTGTGGGGATCAGCTGTCGAATGGCTGCCTATTTTTAGGGTGGCAGATCCCGTGCTATGCAAGGAGAAGGCTGATGGTGAGAGAGGTGTGTGCTCCTGCACCCCAGGTAGTGTTTTCTGCTGTAACTTCTACCCCTCTGCATCTGGATGTAGGTGCAGAACTGAGCAGAGACTCAGTGCTTACGTTCAGTTCCGTCTGGTGATGGGTTTGGTCAGCTCATTGCAGAAATGAAGTGAGCTACGATGGCAGCACTTCCATGCACAGGCGTCTGATGTGTCTTCCCCATCGGCTGGCTTCAGCCTGAGCTAAGGGCAGGGAGGGAGAAAACCCCGAGGCTTTTCACTTCTCTCAGGGTTTGAAAAAAAAATAGGTGACCTTATAAAAAGGTTTTTAAAAAAGGCACGATCTTTCCATGTGCTTGAGGGGAACGCTGTGTGAGTACAACTTGTATCAGGCACCAGAGAGGCTCAGCCAGATGCCTGAGGACGTAGTGAAGGGGATTTTATAAACTCCACTGCTCCACAGCTGTGTACAGCAGCATGCATCTTCCTGTGCCAGTGGCTCTGCTCTGCGTAGATGGCCTTGTTCTTTTATCACCAGGTGTATGCAAGTGCATCCATGTGTACAAATAGAGATTTTGGGGGTTTGTTCACTCATCTCCAGACATGACCTGAAAGCTTTGCTAAAGTGTAGCTGAAGACAAGTCATTCATTGAGCAAAACCAGTCTTTGCAAAGTTGTTTTTGGTTGTTTTTTTTAGCTAATGTATAGAATAATGAAGTTTTTTCCACTGACCCAGCTCGTGGATTCATCATCCACACTGGTGATGCTGAGGGAGAGGAAAAGAGCCCAGAGCTGCTCTCTTTAATAAGAAATCCTTGTGACTGCTCTGACAGAGAAACAACTCTGCCAACAGCCTGCACACTTTCTTTACATGTGCTAAACTGCTCGAGATGCAGCTGAATTTTTTTAAACAAAAGGCATTTGTTTAAAAACATTCTGACAAAAGTGTTACAAATGTTTTATGTTTGGGGTTTTTTTTCCATGGGAATGAAGTTCTGGAAGTGTCTTTACCTGAAGTAGGGTTTTCAGTTAAGTGAAATTTACATGTACGTGTTCCTTTCTTTGTCATTTTTCTTACAGAAATGTTTGGTTTTGTTTTGTCGTTTCAGAGAATTTCATATATTCTCTGTTTTTCTTGTCTACTTTCTAGTAGATAAGAAGAGAAAATGAGTACAAAGGAAAACCTTGCAGCAGTTTTCTTTAAGCTGAAGGAAAGTAGATTCAGCTTAGGTATTAGAAATAAATTCTTTACTGTGAGCCACTTCTGCAAGTTGCTGAGAAAAGTTGTGGCTACCACATTCCTGGAAGAGCTCAAGGCTAACAGGAGCAATGTGGTCTAGTGGAAGGTGTCTCTGCCTGTGCCAGGGCTTTGGAAGGTACCTTCCAACCCAAACCATTCTAGCATTCTATGATCAATTCACCTCCCTCCCAAACTTGCTGCTGAACATTTTGGAAGCCTTTCTGAAGACCCTTTCCTGTGGAAGGATCCTGTCTTCTGCACCCAGACCTGTTTAGAAATTAGTATTCTTGGAAAAGGACTTCCCAAAAAGGAAGACAACTGCCCTATTTTCTAAAGCTTCTCTAAAAATACACAGTCTGGGCTCATCAGGGTGTAAATGTACAGCAATATGCTACTGAAGTGTGGTTTGGAGAGCTGTTCAGTGCCACTCAGAGTAAAGACAAGGAACACTGATTGTTTTAATTTGCTGATTGCCTACCTTGCCTATCAAGGCTGGAAAAACAGAGAAATCAGAAATCCTCTGCTCTCAGTAATGCCTGCAGCAAGTGAGCCCTTGGTTTTTACCTGGCGTAAAGAAAGGGTTGTTTATAGAAGGAATGACAAATACCTGCACTGCTGGGATGCAGCAGTGTGTTCCTGATTGGAAGAGCTGGGTGGGATGCAGCTCCCTGCCCTCCCACTCTGGGTGGCAGTGCCTGCTGTCAGTGCTCTGCCATGTTATGGCTCTTTGTGGAAATCCTCTGGATTTGTGGGATGGGAGATGGGATGTGCTCTCCAAAAGTGCATTGTGAAGCTGATGTGTCTGTATGTATCCCTGTTCCCAGCTTCTGGGAGAGCAGTGGTGGCTGTGCAGTGTCTTGGAGGCTCTGAAGCCTCAACCTCCTTTCAGTTTTATTTTCTTGCTGATTTCTGCCCCCATCCTGGAACGAATATCTGCATATGTACGAGCCCTGGAACGGGAAGCAGAGTCTGTACCTAAACCCTCTCCTGCACTGAGCCAGGAGCTCCTGGCTCACACAGTTTTGGGGCACCTTCTACAAGAAACAAGACTGTCTGAGTGTCCCTTCCAAGCAGACACAAGATAGCAGTAAAGCACAGAGCACTTTGTCAGCCTGCTGCTGAAATCTTGACATATGGGGATGCAATGGTCTTGGATCCTAGATCAGCTCTGAATAATATCAGCAATCAAAAACAATAATGAGGGAATGCGAAATTCAGGACACCAACTGTTCCTCTTTGAAAAAAAAAAAACCCAAACAACCCAAGGAAAGCAATTAAAAAAAAAAAAAACAAAACAAAAAAACCCCAACAAAAAACCAAAAACCAAACAAAAACCCAAACCTCAGCCTTGGTCTGGGCAAAGAAACAGTGAGGGCTTGCCAGCACCAGTGGCTTGCAGCAGTCTCAGTGTTTGCAGAGCAGTGGCCAAGGTGTTACGTTTTTGACTCTAAATGAGGTTAATGAAAGTTGCATGTACTCAAATCCCTGAGTGCCACTTTGAAAATGCAGGAGCTAACAGTGGTTATTTATTGATTTCATTTTGTCCCCCTGGCTCATGTGGGAGGTTGGAAGAGAGAGAGCAGTGGCCTGTATGTGTATGAGAAGGTGGGGGAGAAAATGTGTATGGATACAGGGAATGTGGGGCTGGCACTTGAAGTTTGCAATCCCCTGATGTGGGGATTTTTTTTTTTCTCAAGCAGCAGTTCAAATGGTCCACAGGGGACCCTGCTTTTGTGTCTGTGCCTCCATCCTCAGCTAGGCAGCCATCCTGGCCAGCTCGTTCTATCTCGCCTGCAAGCTGCCCAAGGTTGTAAAAACTGGCAGGGCAAGGAGAAGAGGAGATCCACTGGGTAAGCTTCACACCACAGGGACACCAGGTCAGAAACCCAGGGAAAAAGTAAACTTGAGTCCTATTAAAAGGTCAGCTTTAAAAAAATATCTTCTCCCTTCCCTCTCTTTCTAGTTTTTCAGAATCTCAGCCCATAAAACTTGGCAGTTCCTCAGGGTGGAGGAGGGTGACTCTTGGTTTACACCGTTGGTACCCCAGCATGCCCAAAACATCTGTCATCGGTGGAAATGAGCATTGCTCTGGCAAGGCTCTTCTTTCTTTGCAGTAAAGAACAAGCAAATTTGCTTATTTGTGGTTAATGCTTCTTCCAGATGGACAGAAATAATACATGACACACAGCCCAAATGTTGCCCAAACTGTTGAAGCATTGTGGAACATATTTGCAGCACAAAGACAAGCTGGGGAGATTGTTTAACTTACTGGTCTCCAGTTTGGAGCAGTCCTTCAGCCACAATATAAATGCAACCTCCCAGAAAGACTAAACTTTCTCATAGAAATGAGCAAAATTCTCAGAGGAGAAGAGCTGTTCTCCTTTGTCCTCCTCCACTGAGATGGCAAGCTCTGTGGCACCTTCTTGGTAGCCACTTTCAGGCCAGTGCTTGCTGTGAAAGCAGTTACAGACCCCTTGTTTGCCACTGCAGACAATGGTTGGTCTCTTGTGCTGATGCTGCGAAGAGGGGGCTTGAATGTACTCTGTATGTCACACCAATACGCCTCATGTCTATGGGAATTTTTGCATGGAACTAATGCTCTTGGGGAAGCTTGACCAATTTTTCCAGCTGTGCTGTTGCTAAAATTTATGAGAATGGGGGTGTCCTACTTTAGTGCCTCAATACTGGTTTAATTTATTGGTCCTTTTTGCTAATTTAAGGTGATTTGGGGTTTTATGGTGCCAGATCTTTTATCTGTGAATTTTATAGGAGTGGAGTAGAGGTTTCAAAAGGACGAAGTCTGACTTTTTGCTCTTCATTTCACCTGACAGATCTGCTGTGAGGTGAGAGACCCTTTCTTGCACTTGGAAATGTCTTTCTGGCAGCAGTGTTGTGGTGCAAGTGGTCTCAGTCAGCGTGTGGGGAGCAGAGAGGCTCTGGATGTGCAGCCCTCCCCTTGCTGTGGAAACGAGTCAGTGGCTTTTCTGGCGCCCGTTTCCAGTGCGGAGCTCCTCTGTCCTGCCCTGCAAGAAGTGACCAGAAGAGAAGTCAGTTTTCATGTTTCAAAAGGGACTGGGAGGAGAGAAAAAGGGGCAAAGCTAAGTATCATCAGAGCCTCATGCCTGCAGCGAAACAGACACGTATGATAACCCCTGTGATACCCCAGTGTCTGTAAAATGCAACTTGTCTCTGGAGTGTCCTTAAACAAAAGAGCATTTACCTGGTTGATCTTTACCTTCCATGTCCTGGTCCTGCACCCTGCTAACTTGGGGTGACATCTAGCCCAGGCTTTCAGAAGCCTGTTTCTGACTTCACCTTTTGTGCGGCACCCTCGCAGGCAAAGCATTACTTGTTCAGGTGCAGCTCTGCCTAATTAAGAGTAACAGCATCTTTCCCTGCAGTGAGGTTTGGGGTTTTTTTGAGAATTCATCGCTCTGGAGCACGATGCTGAAAGAACTGCCTGGGCTTAACTTGGCCCTGTGTGCATTAATCCCTTGCTCCAGCGTGGCCTCTGAGTCCTGCTGCCTTTTGCTTCCAGCTGAGTCCTGGGCTATGCTGTGACCCAGGGCACTGCTGGCTGAGAATTGCAGCCGTGATGTTTCAGATGTGCTTGCAGGTTGGAGCAGAAATGAGGCAAAGCCTCCATGTGTCTTATGGTTTTGACCCCAAACAATACGCTGACTGCATAAATTAGGAGTTGGCTCGGGCTCACTTGAAGCTCAGCCCAGGTTTGCTTGAAACTCAGCCTAATTTTTCCTGAAAGCAAAGCTGAGTGGGAGAGGAGTTCTGGGTCAGGGAAGGGGTGCTTGGCAGGTCACAGCAGCCTGAAGAGCTGCAGTTTATCAGCTCACAGCAATTATCAGCCCACAGAAGCGGGTCTGCCTGTATTTTTAATCTGTTGTCTATACAGAACCATGCAGATGATGGGCAAAAATGCCTCTGGCACCCTGGAGCAAGCTGGGGATTACTTCTGGCTGCTTGTGGATCATTAACACAGTTAGGCCCCTAAAATCCACCCTGATCAACCCCCTGGCAAAAAGCTTTATTTCCCCTGTTGCTGCCTTTCCATGCAGGTGCTGTGTGTCCTGGCTGATGACTGCACCAGCTCCTGGAGGCAATTCACATCCTCAGCAGTGCTGCACTGGGAGAGAGGCAGGGAGCCGTGTGGACCCTAATTTCCAGAAATGGAGAGGACAAATGATGGAAAAAGTTTTCAGAGGGGCTTGCCGCTCTCGTGGTTAGCAGCTGAGCCCTAAAACAGGCTGTAATTTGGAGGGCTGGTCTACGATTTCGTGACAAGAGCAAGCAGCCAAGATGGGGGAAAAGATTGCAAACTGAAAAACCAAGCAGAGCTGGTAAGCTTCCTTTGTTTGGGGCTGAACCCGAAATGCGCACGGTGCTACTGGGTGCTGAGCAGCTGCAGCTCCATAAGATGTGGAAAAAAAATTATTTTTAGCATTAGGGTTCAGCCTCCAGGTTCCTGTTGGGCTGGGGCTTTCGAGTGGAGCTAGAAGGAAATGTGTGGATGGGAAGGCACTCGAGGAAATGGGGGAGGTCATCTTGTACTGCTCCAGTGTTATGTGAAGGGTGCTAGTGCCATCAGGGCTGCTGGGTGCTTGGGGCAGAGGGGTCCAACAGCGCTTTTTGGCAGCTCTTGCCTCAGTAAATCCCCTTTGGATTCCAAGTAAGCAGTTTCTATGCTCTGCTTTCTACAGTAATTTTGGTTTTATTGCCTAGAGGTGAGGGTTCCTGCAAACAAGTGAAACACAGGCGGGGGTGATAAAAGGTGCAAATTGAACTGGCCTCATGCAGTCCCTGGGAAGCAGCAGTGGATGAAGAGACTTCCAACTCTTTTACAGCTCTCTCTTCTTTGTTGTAAATTGAGCTTGAGGTGTTACTGTAAGGAAAACAATAATTTTTTGATGGCTCCATTACAGTTGTGACCATCCCTGTGGAGAGCCCTACGGACTGGTGTTTTCTGTTCATTACATCTTACTTTGCCAAGATCTGGTTCCCTGCTGGCAGTCTCATATCCTCCGTCTTTGTTTTCCTTTATTTCCCTAAAAAAATAGGAAGGTAATTATGTTTTCCTTGCACCCTTGCTTATTTCTCCTTACCAAGGGAGACGTGCAAAATTGGTGTGGGCAGCAAGGAACCCTTGAGCTCTCACCCCTGGTGCCTATGGGCCCCCTAGATTTAGGCTTTCCCACCCCTTTTTTTTTTTTTTTTTTCTGGAGGAGGATTTTGGAAAAAAGGAGGGAAGGAAGAAGAAGAGGATCCTCTACCCATCCCTACCCAGGAGACCCAGGGTCTGATGCTGCACCACATCTCTGGCAGGAATTATAATCCTGAAGGGACACCCATCCCTGTTTGCCTTTGGTTTATCTTCAGCTTCGGGCCCTAGCAGATGCTTTGCAGCCTTTCCACAAATGTTTGGGAAGAGAAGCCAAAGTTAGGCTCTTTTGGCAGGGTTTCCACAACAAATCCCTAGCTCCCAGGGAAGATGGATGTCATTAACTCAAGCTGAGTCCATGGAGGGGTCCTCAGGCTGGTGCCAGGGGCTGCTGCTGGGGGCTCGTCTCCAGCCAGTGGTGTAAACTGAGGAGGAAATAAAGGCTCTCCTTCATCCTTGCCATCTCTTGTTCTCCACAAAGAGCTGGAATCCTGGCTGTTCTGACAACCAGACAGAGTAGCAGGAGATCCCTTTCCTTTAGTGCTGTTTGCTTTGCATTTAGTGGGATTTAAGGTCCACTGTCTGTCCCTGCTGGCTGTTTGTTTGGCCTTCCCTGTTTTGGCAGGGCTCCTTGCTACTTGTTTCTTCTCTTTGAAGGTCTGTGTCCAGCCACAATGAGAGGATCCCGAATTTGGAGCCAAAAATGACCTTACTGAGCCATGCAAGGCTGACATGAGACAACAGGGAGGTGACTCAGTCCTTTCAGTGCATGTTTCCATGCTCCCAGCTGCTGTAGGAAATAAACAGTAAGTGGTTAACATCAATAGTAAGACACATATAGAAGAAAATATTGTCCTAACAACATTAAATCTATGGTTTAATTTGGGCAATGGCAGGAAATTTGGAATTAAGGACGGACGCTTGTCTCACGCTTCTCCATTTGCCTTGGGAAATAAAAATAATTGAGGCACAAAGTGAATGAAATGGCACTGGAAATGCCATATTACTGCATTTCCTGGCTTTTATGGCAGGGAACGAAGAAGTAAGACTAAATGAGGTCTTTTGTGTCCTTCAGTTCAAAGTGATGGCAACGAAATCCATCCAGGTCTCAGGAGTCAACAGAGACCGAGAACAGTTTTACTCAGTTTTATCACCATGTTGTGTAGCCATGACACTTGAGAGGTTCTTCCTTTGGGGGGCAATTATTTTTGTTCTGTTAGTTGAGCAGTTTATTGAAGTTTCTTTTGGTTCAGATCCACTGGGACTACTTGGATGCCAGAGGACAAGTTCAGTAAAAAAAAAAACAAACAACTCACATTTACTGAGATAAGAAAGAATTCAGAAGAGTAAGAATATTTCCAGGCCAAAAATCAAAGTGAAGCTGTTGCAGTCTATTTGTGAGCACTGTCTGGGCAGAAGGCCTGAAAGTCTTGCACAATCCCAACAGGTCTGTAAGTCCTGTGTGCTCCTACAAAGTCATCTTCTGATGCTCTTGTTGATGGCAAGGGATGTTTGTTCAATGATCAGCTTCACGGAGGTCAGTGGGACTGCTGCAGCACATAAATTGGAGGATGAGGGCTGAGAAAGTCAACCAAATGACTGAAAGATTTAGCAGCTTTAACGACTGAATTGTCTGTGTATTTCTGGAAGAAGGTGCTGGTCCAGAGGTGTTAAGAAATCCTGTCAACAAAAATCAGGATTCCATTCTGTAGACTGGAAATGCCTTATTTTTCTTCTGTTCAACAGCTGACCTGGGAGATCTCTACAAACAGCCCATTTCAGGGTGTGTTTTAGGGTGGTTCCTAAAACCCAAGAGAGGGAAAAATCATGTCTGAAAAGTATGTTGGCTGGGCCCTGGGTAAGAAATACACGGGGGAAAAAAACACCATCTCAGCATGGAGTGGTTTGGAACACAGACAGACAGAAGTACAAGGAAGGCCTTTAGACTGGAAGTGTGTCGTGCATGTTACATCCTTTGCTCTTTATCCTCCTTTTTCTGAAGAACTGTCTGTGGATATTTGGAGATTATGCTGTTAGCTGAACAAACAAAAGAGATTAAGACTGGGCTGGTTCATTTTTCCACCCTCCACCCATCTTAGAATTCATTACCATTCATTGCCACTAACCAAAATAATAAAGGGACCAGCCCCGCACAGCGCCGCTTCCTCTGTCCCAATTTCCACGTAGCAGCAGATTTGTCCATGAAGACCACCAGGCAGGCATAGCCATAGGAAAGGAGCCAAGCTTCCCCAAAACTGTTTGGTTACACCAAGGCTAGCTTGCACACTAATTCCTTTTCATTAGAATCAATAAGGGCTGAGGGATGTTAATTTTATGTTTGCCTGTATGTATTTAAATGTGTGCATGTGCTCACATTTAAATGCACATATGTCTGTGGGAGAGGTCTGAGCTTGGTCTCATCTGACTTTGGGCACAAGTCAGTTGAGTCGTTGCCTGAGTCTGCCACAGTCCTCAAAACAGCCTTTCTGTGACCAAATCTTCCTGCTGGGGTCAACTGGAAGAGCCACCCTTGAGGTCCTTTTTTCTGCCTCCACACATGAAAGGTACGAGCCTGAATGGGAGCAGATGATCAAAGAGCAGCTGTTATATTTCCAGATGCCAGGACAGATGAAAGCAAACTTCCTTCCACTCTGCCTTTCTGGGGGGTATTGGATGGGATGTGACATCTGAGCCTGTGGATGTCTGGTGAAGTAACTCCAGGCGGCGCACGGAGACACTCATCTCTCTGGGAGAACTGTAACCAGTGGGAGAGCAAGGGAGCTGCTCCTACATGAGCTGAATCACTCATGAGCCTACCAAGAACCTCAGGGAGATCATCAATTGTGGGTAATGGACGTTTTTAATGAGTAACACCAACTCCCCTCTATGCTGACCCTACCTGCAGCTGAGCTGGGTTGTGACCAGAAAGGCAGTGAGGTCCTGGAGAGCAAAACCAGCATCTGGCTCCCATGCTGGCATTCCATGGGAATATGTCACAGCCCCTCCAGTGCTGAGGCCTGAGTGTGTTTCCTGCACCACTCACCAGTGTGAAGATTTTGGTATGCTACTTGAGGTGGTCTGGGAATTTAGCTGCCTCTTGGATGTGGTGTCTGAAGCAGGGGTCCAAAAAATTGGTGCACATGCACTCTGTGACCTCTCAGAAAATGTTGCCAATGGAGCCAAATTCCTTCCTCCAACTTGCATGCAAACAAGCCACTAATTTCACTGGCAGTTGAATATGCATATCTGAGGGCAAAAGTTTGGCCAAAAGCCTTTGAGCAGAAGTTTTAGCATAATCATCCAGAAAAAAAAAGGGGGGGAGGAATTGCAAGTGGCATTTTGCAGAGAAAGGAGGGTAAAAAATTAGAAATCAAAGTGTTGAAAAGCTTTCCAGTAACAGAACCCTTCTGAGTTCTTTAAACAGCACAATAGCTATTGATGGATAAAAAATAAAACAGGATAGTATATCCTCTTGAATTTATTCTGGTCCCAACAGGCTGTCCTTGGCATTTTTTTCGGAAGAAACCCTTGAGTAAACATGTTGTCCGATGTGGAAAGACACTGAGCATGTCATAGAAGCAATTTGTAAAATGTCCAGGGAGACACACCAACACTGTCAGGGCCAGGGAGCTGCTTAGCTTCACTTTGATTTACAGATAAATACAGTGTGCATCTGGGGCTTCCAGTTGCCGACTGTGCGGGAGAGCTCCTTGATTATGTGCTGTGTTCTGACTCCATGGGATTAATTGGGACCACCAGGAAGTGTGGCAGCAAGAGTAACCTTCCTGGTTGCAGGCTGTTGTAAGAACTAAGGAGAAGAGCTTGTGTGGCAAGGTGGGCTCAATTTCTCCTGTCATGGGACTGGGCCTGGAGTAAGATGAAAGGTAAAGAGGACATTGTAAAATTAGGATTTTCTGGATATTCCCGTGCAGGTAGAGCTCTGAGTATCGAACAAGGCTGTGTCTGCCTGTTTTTAAACCGTGGTGCACATTTTAGTGTATTTGGGGGTTTCTGCAGGCTATTGAAGTGAAGGAAGTGCCTAGTTGAGATATTTTGGGTTTTGTGGCATAATAAAACCTGCATAGGACATTTGCCTTTCAAGCCTGTGGTGCAGCAAAATAAATTCTGGAGTAGCCTGGAAAGGGCTGGCTGGGACCTGGTTTTTATGGATGAGGGAATAAACAGACGAAGGATGGGGCTGTCTGAAAATGCAAGTGCAAATATAACTCATGCAGAGTGATTAACTGCCAAGGTTCTGATGGTTGTAAATTACTGGACTTTCCCTCTGGAAATGGCTACTTCAACATAAAGGCTGGGACAGGGCAGGAGTGTGTTTCAAATGTAAATAAATGTCAGGTTTTGGTACAAGGTCCCAGAAAAGCTGGGATTATAGAAAGGAGAAGGGAAGCCAGGAAGTTACGCCATGAAAAACAGGTTTGCACTGAGTTGTTTATTTATTTATTTTTAATACGTCTCAGCAAGGTTATGAAAAAAAAATACAAGTGGATCAGCTGGAAGTGTTGTAATATTGAAGAGAACCTCATGTACTGCAAATGGAAAGAGAGGAAAATAAACACTATGTGTGCATGGGGAGAAGGGAGGTGAGGTGAAATTGCCTGCTTGTAAGGTGATTCTTCACCGTATCGCTCCTGTGGTGCAGGATACTTCAGCACAGGAATGTGATGCCATGAGCGCTTGTCCCCAAAGAGGAGCTGTAAAGTTTTTGTCCAGCTCCAAGTGCTCCTTGACATGAAGCAGGTTTGGATCATGATCTTCCACCTTATTGTAGTCTCTGATTTTTCTAACCCTGATCTTCAGCTTGCAATGCCTGCCTTCTGTGAATAAAGTCAAGACAGCATCACTTTCTACCCCTTGCTGCCAGCAGGTTCTACACACCTCATGCAGGAGATTGCCAGCTGGGAAGAGGCATTTCAGGGGCACTTCAGGTTTCTGAGGCTTGGCAAGTAGTGTGTGAAAGCACTCCCTCAACCCTAAGACAGCAAACCACCTTTACCATCGTTCAATTTCTTGCAGTTGGAGGGATTTTTCCTATTCCAGGGTTCCTATTCCAGACAGGTTTCTGAAAAGTTTCTCTACCTCTTATGAAGATCCTCTGACCCCAACCATGGGGACGCCCCTTGGCACACCTGCAGCAGGAGCTGTCATGAGCAGGGTAGACTGGGTGCACAGGCTTTGCCATTAGAAACTGAGGTAAAAGGGCTGATATTCACTGCCTGCCTTCCCCATGGCTGTCTGTAGCATTACTGACATCAAAAACTGAGTGATGACACCTCTCCTTCTTCCCTTCCCTTTTTTTTTCCTTCTGAAGAGGCTTGAAGAGTGTGTCCCTTCCACAGGTCTCCTCTCCACCAACTCACCTCCCTCCCTGCTCTAAATTGAAGACAGCTGCCAGGAAATATTTCTGCTGTTTAGCTGAAGTGAAAACACATGGACGTGGTGGGGAGGGGGGAAGCAAGGGCAGTGTTTATAATGTAATTACTGTCATTTTGTGAAACTTGGGTTGAGGTGGGGAGAGGGGTGTGTTGAGCATGGGGATGCATCCATGCACAGGGTGAGACCTCCAGAGATGGCAGCTGAAGTGAAGCACTACAGCCCTCAGTGGTCCCTGTGAAGAACAGGCTGCTCCTTGAGCACGGGCACAAGTTTATCCCAGGTATCCAGACCACCGAGGCTGAGCAGGTGTCCTCTGCCCAGGGATGGTGGTGGGGCTGAGGGGTCTCTCAGGGGACAAGGAGGAATGTCCAGGGACGGTGGTGGGGCTGAGGGATCTCTGTGGGGACAGGTAGGAATGTCCAGGGATGGCTGTGGAGGTGAGGGATCTCTGTGAGGACAGACAGGAATGTCCAGGGATGGTGGTGGGGATGAAGGATCTCTGTGAGGAGAGGCAGGAATTCCCAGGGATGGTGGTGGGGCTGAGGGGTCTCTGAGGGGACAAGGAGGAATGTCCAGGGATGGCTGTGGAGGCAAAGGATCTCTGTGAGGACAGGTAGGAATTCCCAGGGATGGCAGTGGGGCTGAGGGGTCTCTGAGGGAAGGCAGGAACTGCCTCAGGTACAGCCGGTTCCAGCCAGTTCCAGCCGGTTCCAGCTGGTTCTGGTGGCTCAGCCCAGCCCCTCAGACCTGCTGCTGTGACACCTTGGGCAAACTGAGGTAAGGGAGGGGGGAAATGCTGGCAAACAGAGAGGAATGAGGGGAAAAAAGTGGTGAACAGCCCAGTGAGCACGAGGGGGGTGGAGGAGGAGGTGGGGGTCCCACCCTGCTGCCCGTGCAGACGCCATGATGGGGCAGGCTCGTGCCCCCCGATTTTCTCCTTGTCCTGCTGAGGAGTGTGACTGACTGTGTGAGTGACAGCTCGGCATCTCCAACCCGACACAACCTGAGTTTGAGTCACGTCATTTATGTGAGGAAAACGTGGAAAGTGAACCCAGAAATGTGAGTTTCATCTGTATGAGTGTGGGTTCAAGTGATGGACCCTGAGGGGTCTGCTGGAGCCCTGCAGACCTCACTGCTGGGTCCACACAGAGCTTTTTAGTTCTGTTTCCTCATTTCAAGGGAAGTATTTGGGTGGGTTTTCAGTTTCCGTCTACTAGGCGCTCTGATGACAACACAAGTTTCTCTTATCGTGTAAGAAGCCCTGTAATGTGTTCATTTTCTGGGACAAGAATGTGTTTTGTCTAAGAAGGGAGGAAGAAAAGTTGCTTTGGCATTTGCAACTGATAACATGTATTTTGTGAAACTATTGGTTCTGACTATAGGATAGATTTGTGCAAAGTTAAATGAAGATAACATGATTTTATTGCAATTGTGATGTAAACTGAGACACAGCTCTGCCAAGAAAGGTATCCCTCCCTCCGGTATATTGTAGAATTGTGTATATTTCATGACTGTGCAGATTAGTTGGCTTAGGGCTAAAAGACTACTTCTTTGGATCATTCATTGGGGTTTTGTCCTCATGAGGCTGGGAGCATGAGGCAGCTCGATGGACTGATTTGCTGTTAGCACAGCTCTGGTTTTTTTTTTTTCCACCAGAAACAGTATTTAACTGCTTAGTGTCTGGCTTCAAATTGAAAGAGGAGAGATCTCGATTAGGAAGAAATTCTTAGAGAGTGATGAGGCCCTAGCACAGGTTATCCAGAGAATCTGTGGCTGCCCCATCCCTGGAAGTGTTCAAAGCCAAGTTGTACAAGGCTTGAAGCAACCTGATCTAGTGGAAGGTGTCCCTGTTCATGGGAGGGGGTTGGAACGAGATGATCTTTAAGGTTCCTTCCAGTCCAAATAATTCTAGGATTCATTCTGGGATTCTATGTACTTTCCAACATCACTCCCCACAACAACCCTTGCATGGTTCTTTGGAAGGGGAGCCCCAAGAAATCTGCCAGATGAGAGTACTTAGAAAACTGATTCCCTGATGGAGGGAGGCTTTGATCCCCAGCAGGTGCTTCTGGGCGTGGTAGGGGGGAGTGGAAAAACCTGAAAACTGGGCTGTGTCTAGATGGAGGCAGAGCAAGAAGAGGGAGCTGGTGACCTTGGTGTGGGGCAGGCAACAGCTTGGCATTAACAGATTGGTAAACATGCCTGCTGTGGAGACCATACCATTCCTAGAAACTGCACACAATTTATATAAATAGCAGGGGTGTGAGCTCCAGGACAGAGTGGGATTTTTAGTGGCTCTTGCCAGCAATGGTCATGAGGACTCTTGTTGATTCCGAGCTACATCTGACATAGACACAGCAGTGCAGCTGGGTAACATGCTTTTGTCAAAAAACATACTTAATTTTTCATTATTTCTTTCTGCATTTGGGCTATTCTTTTCATCAAAGCCATCACTGTTTTCTTTCATTTTTCCAAAGGCACCAAACTAACAAGCCTTCAAAATGAAACAAGCCTGAGTTTTCTTTTCCCTCAGGAAACTTGTTTTCCCTATTTTCAGAAACCAGTCCGTGCAAGTCCCTGCTGCTGGGCTTCCCAGTCCCATGCAAGGGGAGCATCAAAGGGGACAGGCAGGGCCTGGTGGGAGCTGTTTACAAACCTGAGAGTGTTTGGTGCTGCAGTCTCCATTCTTTCCAAAATGCCAGCTTTTGGAGAAAAATGCCTGAATTTGACTTAGATCCTACTCTGTAGCTGATGGTCCTCCAGACTTTCATTTTTATTTTTTTTTTTAATTTTTTAAATTTTTTTTTAATCTAGTGGAGCAATGAGCATCAGCTCTGGAGCTCTCTTGCACACCTGCAGTTATTGCTCATAGTTAAACATGTCAGTTCTTCTGCATATGTTATTTTTTCACATCTGCTTTTGCACACATTATTTGATTTACTCCACAGAGGAATCCAAGCACTTGGCCACAGCAGCACAGGAGTCAAAGGCAGAGCCTGTTAGGACCACGGTGTCCCTTGTGAAGCCAGCCAGGAAAACATTGCATGCCTGCAAATGTCTCAGACAAACAGAGGGCAGTTCCAGAGAGGTGTGGGCGGGGAAGTGAAACCAAAACAAACTATTCCTTCCAAGTGATACACCGGCTTGGTCTTTGCTAGTGTGGACTCCGTGCAATTGTTTGGGCCTGAGCTGAAGTGGCTGTAAAGTGCAACCACTCAGATTTGATGGTGGTTTACACTTCCTTGCTAAATGTGTGTCCCTACAAGAGGTACTGGGAAATGGAGACTGGGAGGTGCGTGTGTACTGTTAGGCTGTGCAGTGGAGACCTGGCAGCAGATGTCCCTGTCTCTCCCGGGTGTTGCTCAACACCTTGGCTCTCCCACACAAAAAACGTGCCTGGATGAACCTTTCTTTCCAGGCCAGCCACTGTGGTCACGTTCTTGTTTAATGAAGTGCTTGTTACAAGTGAGGCTACCCACTCAGCTGCAGTGTGGGCTTCACTAAAGCTTTTCAGGAGTGATCTTGCCCATCCACACAATGACTGACAATCCTCTGACCTTCTTTGCAAGCTCTGGCTGTCCAGAGATGATGGCTCCAAGAAAGCTGGTTCTTAACCTTTTCCCAAAGAGCTAATTTTGGTGCCATGCATGCTGCTAGGCTGACAGAGCCCCTGAAAACGTGGAGGAACTTGGGAAGGGCACAGAGTCATTGCAATGGAATGGTTGTTCTTCTATCAGCTTCAAAGCATTAAGAATGAGGGAGGCTCACTCACTGGTGTCCCTAAGGGCTTCTCGGGTCACCCTCAGCACCACTCACTGCCTTTGCCTGGATGACACATGGTACATGCGTGTTGGAGCTGTGAGTTGAACCTAAACAGGCTTTTAAGTGATGTCCTTGTTGACAGGAACCTTTGCAGACCTGGAGGAGGATGCCTTCGTGGGCATCAGGAGATTCAGGACTTGCAAAGTAAGGGTTTGATAACTTTGCCTTGAAACTCCTTGGGGCTGACTGCTTATTTATCTCTTTGTTTCTTTGACCCTTGTCAGCGGTTTATCTTAAAGCAACTTAGAGTGGCCTTGTTTCCCTAAGGAGGAAAGGGAGAAACACTCAAAGAATGAAAGGCATTCATTGATCACCAAAGGCCATAGAGTGGCAGAGGTGGGAAAAACACCAAGCTGTCTCTCCATCAGGACACAGAGCCCTAGAATTATGTGCCTTGCAACAAAAAGGCTTAAAGGACAAAAAACGTCACAGGGACTGAGAGAAAGCCACAGACTGTCTATCCGAGGCCACCCTCTTATGCAGATTACACCTGTCCCTACTGCAGACAATGGGCATCTTCCAGTGCTATTTCCCAGGTGGTCAGCCCCTGGCATTGTGCCTGCCTGTGAGACACAGTTTGTGTCTCAGCCTGAGCTGCTGTTCCCATCAGCTCCCCAAGCTGGATGTGTGGAACAATGCAACTCGGAGACCTGCTCCCAGCCACATTTGGGGGATGCCTCAAGGCCCTTGCCACCCTACCTCACTAGTCTAACAAAGCAAATGGCAGCTCAGCCTTGTTGCTGTCAGTGGCAGGATTTTAACACCTTGTGGCTGTCAGCAATGTTAGTGTCCCATGTACAGCATACCACTGGCCATACTCTGGCTGTAACCTAAACCAGCCTTGAACATATCCTTGATTCTGTCCGGGCAGGAAACAAGATGATCCAAATCCAAAAGCACCATGGTGTTTGCTCTCTTAAAATTGTTTTTGATTTGGGGTAGTGTTAGACAGGTTGACTAAGCCTAGCAGAGAGAGTCCCCCTTGGAAAAGACAACCTGGAAGGACTTTCTCAGGAAGACCAATTCTGAATCTGGCAGTTATAAAGCTGCTGCAGCTGTCAGATAGGCTTCTAGGAAAAATAACAGGACAGCAGGGCAGAGCTGATAGCTGAACTGGTACAGGTGACAAAAAGCGATGTTGCCTCACCAGGGACTGAAGTGACCATTAACCTCTCGTGGGGTGTAAAAAAATCAAATTGCATGCCAGAGCATGCTTTGGACAAAGCAGATTTGGGACCTGAATGCACTGGGATATCTCCTGGTAAGTGCAACTGGATTTTCCATCTGGAAGGCATGACCGTCTGGCCTAGAAGCCAATTTAAAGAACAAATTAGATCTGGCTGTTTGTCGAGTCTCCTCCTCGAAATCCAATAAGGACAGGGTGGTTATATAATGTAAACCATTCTTGGCAGTTCAGTGGTCCTGAAACAACAAACAAGCCAAGGAGGGAAAAATTGGTTTGCAGAATTCAAAGCCGAAGGAGTTCAGCTGAGGAATTCAGTCCACATGATCCAGCAGAGATGTGTGCTGCTATTCCTGTATGTCTTGAAAGGAAACTGCCACCAGATCCTCTGCTATTTTCTGTCCACAGGGCCCTACTGATAGGCGTGATATTTCAGCCTCTGCACTAAACCCCCATGCTCCAAATATGCAGGGACAGTTGTGTGCAGAGCCAAGCAGTGTTCCCCACCACTGGGGCACCAGTGGGAGGCGGCTCCTTCCTCACCAACACAATCAGAGCACTCAGGAAAGACAAACCTCTGTGGATAAACATGGGTTGTGGTGGCTTTGCCCTGATCCATTGCAACTTCCACTGACGCAGGCAGGATGGGCAGTTCAGAAAGAATTTCTTCACCTAAAAAGTTTGCAACCATTGGAACAGGGTGCCCAGGGAGATGACGGAGTCACCATTCCTGGAGGTTTTCCAGGAATGACTGAGTATGTCACTCAGTGCTGCAGTTTTGTTGACAGAGGTGATTGGATAAAGGTTAGACTCCATATCTTGGAGGTATTTTCCAACCTAAATGATTCTGTGATTTGCAAGGTGTGTGGTAGGCAGCAGACCCCGTAAACAAAGAGTTCCATGTTTCCTCCTTGCTGACCCCTCTCAAAGCAGAGAAGTTTATTTTAATCACTGTATTGGTAGCAGTATGTGGCCAAATCAAAGAAAAATATTTTTCGAGCCCAAAGGAAGTGAACCACGATTTCAGACTGATGTTCTTCAAGGGCCATTGCAAGGGTCTGTTTACTACCTAATACTGATCTAGTAATTATATATATGTTTTACTTCCTGCTGTTTGTGATCACCAACAGGCCTCTCAAACTTGAAGAAGGTACGAAGCGTGCACATGAAGTGGACAGCACTGATTTATTGAGGAGAAAGAGGAAGAAAGTTACAATGCATCAAGACGGTTTCAGATGGGTGAGGTAAAAATGGAGTGCCTGGCTTAGCCATGTGGACAGTGAATTTTGTGCTCAGAGGACCCAGCTCTCCCCTCTTCTCATTGGGACCTGTCACAATGCATTCCCTTTTTCTGGACTGGCATAAATCTAGAGTGACTACACTGACGTTGAGTTGGCACGAGACCTAAGTGGCAAAGAAAAGGAAGCTAAAAAGAGATTTTTTTCCATTGATTTTAATGGGTCCCAAATGAGAAGGATTGGACCCTTTCTCTTAAAACAAGTTTGTTTATTGGCACTCAGTTTCAGACAGGCCCTTTGGGTGCCCAGCCTGATGGAGATGCTACATCCTGGAATGCTGCAGCCATCGTGTGAACTGGTTTTGCCAAGTGTGCCTTTGGGATAGAAAAGCATCTTTCCATAGTCCTCCTGTGATGCTGCTAAAAGGAGATAAAGCCCCCAGTGGCAGCTAAAAACCCAACAAGCTGGAAGAGACTCCATAGAGGGTTGAAGGTTCACTGGTAGAGCTGCTTTTAATAAAACAGGTTAATTACCCTGCCAGGGAGGATTTACATCAGGTGCTGTGGGAGGGAAAACTCTAGCATGGAGCCATGCTGCTCTCTGACACCATCAATCTGCTCCCAGGCTCACATCCTTCCTGCTTCACTTTGCTTTCCTCTCCCTCACACTGGTGTGCAGGAGTGATGTGTGGGGACCTGTGGTGAAGGGGGCAGAGGGCATGAGTGAGAGCTTTGCCCTGCACAGGGGAAACAGTGGCACTGCAGAAGGACATTAGCGGTGCTCCTTGTCTCCTGGCTTTCCTCCACGAGTAATTTTCAGGGAAATTGAACCCGACTCCGCTCCATTAGCCAGTAACCTCTGGTCGCTGGGCCTGTCTTTTGCATTACAATGGAGCAGAGCTGCCTTGCGCACTGCTGCCAGGTTCTGAATCAGCTTTGATAAAAGACCAAGTGTTGGAATGGGAGGAAGTATTTACCTAAAGTTGTTTTCAATTTCCTGAGCTTGCTATATCCATTCTCCCTCACTTCTGGATTCCAAAACAATCAGTGTTCTGGGGGAGCCTTGCTTCATTACTTTTGCTTCCCCTAGTGCAGTTGACACTTAGTCTGGGTTTCCCAATCCTCCCAGCTCTGATTCATTAACTTCAAAGTTCATACAAAACTGCTGCGGGTTTCCCGGCTGCTTGCGCAGGGATGCGCACCTGCCTTGGCACTGCAGGGTTTGCCTTTCCTACACAGAGCTGTGACACAGCTCTGCCTCCCTCCCCAGTGCATGTGGTCGGCCCTGGGCTGGACCCAAGATTTTGGGGTTTCCAGCTCACCCCATAGGGTGTTCATCCTACATATGTAGACCAGTTTTTCCCGGTTGGTGGCAGCTTGAGCCTGATCCGCACCTGCCAAAGCTGAAGAGAAAGGGTTTTGTTAGTGATGCGTATGGAAATAGGTAGTGGAGGATTAACAGGAACCCTCTGCCTGGCAGAGGTGAGGGGGAGGCAGGAGGAGGGTGGAGTAGCCCAGCTGTGCAGCGAGGCTGAAGGCATTCAGCAGTAGCTCTTCACTAAACTGTTTAATGGTAAATCTAAATGCAAATCAGTGCTCTGGCTTATCAGTCCCACACGTGCCAATGCACTGTGGCGAACACCTTGGTGCCCCAGTAACTAACGGAGCATACAATGCCTGAGCTTGGTTTTAATAGAGGGAGGTTTTCTGCTCAGCAAGGGGCTGAGAGAGTTGCTGTTGGGAACAGAGGAGCTTTTCCTCAGAGCCGCAGTCTTGGGATGGAGAATGTTGTGCTCTGATGATTTCATGCATGAAAATCTCACCTTTATTTTTCCACCTGGATGACAAGATTTTGAGTGTTCAGTCTATGAACCTCTTTACTACAGCTAAAGCTTCATACTGCTCTAGCTGTGCTGAGAGCCTGTAGCAATGCTGTACACCAGGGATTTCCCAGGTTCACCAAAACAAAGAATTTCCAAAGCAGCTCTCCCAGTGTAGGCACATCTGTGTCATGAACAAAACCCCTCTCCCACATGCTGCTGTAGGAATTCCTAGATACTGGGGAATAGTGCCACAGGGATGGAGGCTTTTTCTTGTCTCATTTGTAGCAATGTTGTTCTTAATTTAACTTCTCTTTCCCACCCAGGCTCTGCAGGAGCCAAGATAACAGCAAAAAACAGGTTAGCAGAAACGATCATCTCTGCAGACTCCAACAGCACTGAAAATTAAAAATCTGCTCTAAACAAAGAAGAAAAAGCCCAGCAACAAACAAAACCCCAAACAACTGCTGCAAAGAAATAAACTTCTTCCTGTGAATTGGCCGTGAAGGGCTTCTGCTGTGAGAAAAAAGTTCCTCCATGAAGAAGGGTGCAGAGCCTGGTTTGCTCAGAGCCATTTCCCTCATCATCTGAACAAAAGGTGAGAGGTTAGTTGGAAACACAAGGACAAGCGTGGGCAGTTTAACTGTGTGTCCACCACTTGCTGTCTCATGCTCTCCTCCGGCAAAGCCTTCCCCCTGCGGGGTGTGCAGGAGAAGGGGTGGCCCCAAACTGTGCAAAACCTGTGTTTGCTCCATCCTCCCTTGGAAGCTCTGACTCGACCTCTGCAGGAGCTGCTGGTGGCCAGGCTCCCACCCTGGACACAGCTCAGCTCTGCTTGATTGTTCTCACACAGCTCTGGGGACAGGTTCCCACCACTGCAGCTGCACAAAGCCAGTTTGGCTTTGTTGGGAGGGAGGCAATGATGATCTCAGGCATTTTAGGGTTATGAAAATATAAAATCCTAACCAGATACTATTAACTTTGCTTCTTGCTTACTTCCTTTGCTGCTACCAGTGTTAGGAGTTCATATTGTGCAGTGAGCCCCTTTGTTTTGTAGGAGACCAAGTGATTGAAAACAGCCATGATATTACTATGCATGGACAGTACATTTTTTCCATGTATTTTCATAACCCTTTTCCCAAAGGATCAAATGTGTCTTTATTCTATAACGCCACAATGGGTTAGAGCAGCTCCTCAGGCAGGAATTGTTCTGCTCCATAGGCCACTTAATACTTCCTATAAACAAATACCAAATTAGGTAGGTAATACTCAATATTCCTGACCTTACTTGCAAAGTATGTGTAACTGCATCTCAGAGAGACAGGGTTGGAGATACCCATTGTGAACCTGAGGTTAAAGATGACAAAATACTTGTTGTGGGGTTTTGGTTTTTTCTGTTTTAGTTTTTGGAGTTGTTTGTTGGCTTTAGTTTTATTTTAATAAAAAGTGAGGATATGTGTATGTGTAGAACTGCATTTCGCACAAAAGAAATGCAGGGAAGCTTTGATC
This sequence comes from Brachypodius melanocephalos, assembly GCA_013398615.1. NCBI lineage: Eukaryota > Metazoa > Chordata > Aves > Passeriformes > Pycnonotidae > Brachypodius > Brachypodius melanocephalos. The sequence continues at coordinate 711,731 of VZSR01003210.1, read as the reverse complement.
GCAGACCTCTATTGTACCTCAGGCATCTCTGGTACCTAAACCAAAGTATATCTAGTTGAGAATGGAGTTTCATAATAATACCTTGGGATATATTTTTAAGTATCCATGTGCATGCTTGCTTTTTGTCCCTAATTAAGACTGTGTAATTTTCTAAATATTGTGTAAATTTGAGCCATAACATCAAGACTCCACATCAGAGCAGGACCCCTTGGTCCTTCAGAGTCCCTGGCACAGGAGGTTTCCACTCTGCTTGTTTTTTGAGAGCTGGCTGCTTGGGACAGACTGGGTACTGTGGGAGCCCTAGACCTTGCCTACACTATAGGCCCAGTGACCAATGCTGCCAAACTGTTATGGAGGTGACACTGTCCCACTACAAGCCTGGCAGCCTCTGGGATATAGGGCAGCTGAGAACTGGGAAGGTCCATCACCAGGAAGGGAAAAAAAAGCCCTAAATCTCTCTGCCCCAGTATCCCATTTGTGTGAGAGTGTTCTGACTTTTCCTCACAAGGCTTCTGAAAGCTGATGTGAGTTTTTCTCTTCCCCATTGCTGTTTCTGTCAGGCAGCCCCACTAAGATGTGCTACTCTCACTGCCTTGCCTTGGAGGGATGTGGCTGCGCTTGCCTCAGCCCCTTGCAGTGCTCCATCTGAGCAGCATTTTGCAAAGGGATGGTCTGCAGACCATGTGCTTCCACGGGCGAGAGCCTTTCCCACCCCCTTGTTTTGTTACCCTCCTTCCTCCTCTCTTCTCTGCTCAGAAAACATCTGTTTCCAGATGTTGTTCCTGAGTCTAATAAATGCAGCGAAAGGCCTTGAGTTAATATATTTACAATAGCTGGAGATGTCGGCTCCTAGTTAATGGCTCGTTTGAGCACACCAAGACCCCCATGTTTCCTGCTGTGGTGGGGGGAAGGGGGAAAGCAGAAGAACAGAAAGAGAAATGGGGTGGGGGTTTTCTCCCTATAAATTATCTGAAAATGGGAAGGTTAGTGGTGGGATGGAGCACATGGCCATCTCCAGGCAGTTGGCTTCAACTTTCAGTTAGTGTCAGGAAGGACATGTTATTTCTTTAATGGAAGGTTGTCTTTTAAATGAAGGAAGGTGAGAAGAGCCTGCTGCTCTTATCTATCTCTTTTCAGGTGAAGACTTGTAGATACCTCACTGGTTTGAACTGTGCTCATAGAAGCAAGAAGCTCATCCATGCCCAGCTCTATCCATTTCTTGCCTGTGGCATGGAGTGGTTCATGTCCACAGTGTCTGCCTCAGGTCAAGGAGGGTTCATGGTCTATTGCAATGAGGTCACATTGTGCCCTGTGAGGAATCCTCACATATTGTGAGCACTGTGTGTCTGTTGCAGAGCAGTGCTGGGCAAACTCTGTGAAGGAGCTTTGCCCATGTACAGATGTCCCTGAGAAAGACAAAGTGCCCGTGCCAGCTTGAGACTGACCAAGCTGGAGTCTTGCCACGCCTGCTTGTAACTGATCAATTGATCCAGTGCTGTGTGCTAGATGTGAAACATTTTCATTGTACAGAGGAGTTTCAGCTGCTTTGGGAGGTTATATACGAGTTCTGTTTGCTCCAGTTCTTTGTATGTTTGTGCTGAGGTCCTTAACCACGCTGGAAGACCTGTTAGAAGCGATTGAAGTGTATGGTTACTGTCCTTGCAAGGAATTTCATCATCCTCCCTGAGGAAAGAGTGTTACAGCCTCAAGCTCATGGTATGGAGGGTGTTCTAAGAGTCACCAGTCAGTGAAATCACTCCTGATTGCAAGGAAATATTTATTTCTACTCAACCAACTTTGAGAGTCACGAACTTGCAGGAGGACTCGTTTCAGGCCAGCCCTCACCTCCTCTCAGGCCATTGAGAGAGCTGAAGCCTGGGCTGTGCTCAACTCAAGGAGTACTGAGATGACTCCATGTGCCAGGCCTGTCTCTGGAGGCAGCTTTTTTGTTGAGCAGTGCTGCAGACTCAACATGTGCAGTCGGCTCAGATTTGTGGCTAAATTAGTCCATTTTTATTGGCATGGGACAACAGGGCTCCTTAATATCTCATGGATAGAAAAATTACCCTCCTGCACATCTGCAGCTAAGGCTTCTGCATGAAACCCATTCGAGTGCAGCTCCCCAGCCTGCAGCAACTATGACATACCCTCTAAATGAGCTGATCAGCTGGAGAGGGGCTGGCGGGGAGGCAGGAAAAGGCACTTATAGAGTCATTCAGGCGATGCTCATGTCTGGACAGCAGGATCTGTATCAAAAATCAGTGCGAAAGAGCAGAGAGCTCTCCCCAGCCAGTGGGGGGAAATGAGATGTAGACACCCAGTAGATTTCCATTTTTACCTTAGAGGGTGCATTTTTGGGATTTCAGTGCTTAGGTTAGTATAAGGGCAGGGGGAGAGAGAGACAGCCTTAGGAGAAACTGTGTGTAACACAGGCAGGCAGCTGCAGTCATCAGTAGTTCAACCCTGGTCTTTAGGTAGTGTACTGCAGCAGTCTGTGGGACAGAGCACCAGTTGCTAACTGGTATTTTCCTGAGAAGGTCTCTGCTTCTCCAGCACTGTATCATCAGCCTCTAAGCGTCTCCCTTTCATTTCTCTCTGTACTTAATTGCTGTGATTGCAGCTGGTATCTTGGGTAACTCCCATGGACTGTGGTTTACCTCTGGCAGAGCCAGGACCTCGAAGACTTCTTTTCCTTTTGTAAAGAAGTAGGCTGCTAACACACGGAGACACTGGGCAGGGGGTAGGATACCAGGGTGGCTACACCTCCTAAATGAATAGACACCCTTTGTGTGCCAGGTCTGTGGGTTACACAACTCTGCCCTGCTCATATGAAAAACTGTTGAAAGGCTGCAGCCATCAGAGGGGCGTTTGCCGTGCGTGCTGGAACAGCAATGCAAATTTGAGCAGTGAGATGACAAGAAAGCCACTAAAAGAAATAAAGAAAGGATTTCCTGCTTCGCAGACGCTAAAACCCCATTTTGGGAAGTGAGTGGCTGTGAAAGGCATGAGGCCATTCAAAGAATTGGGGCTGTGTGCTACCGGGCCCTCCGAGGGTTTGTCTGGTGGAGGAGAAACAGCTCGTGCTTGCGTTAACCTGCTCCCAGAAGGTCTATTTCTTCAAGCCCCCAAAACAGAGACCAGGGTAGAGATGAATATGAGTTTTCTCTGCCAGTTAATTTCCAAGCACAGACTGCACGCAAAATCTTCATTTAAAACGTGCAAATGACAGCGAAAGAGCCACAAGGGAGCCAGATTTTAAGAGACCAATTTGCTGCCTGGGTTTTAATGACTGTGCACCACGGTGAGCTCTGTGCTGCTTCGCTGCTGAGCGTGCTCAAGGAGAGGATGAAAGAATGGACAGACAGACAGGCAGGGGGTCAGCAGAGCCTGTGTGTCACCCTGGAGGATAAAATATTGTATGTTATGCTCAGACAAACTGGGAGAGGTGGCCCTCCCTTGCTCCTGAAGAACAGAAGGAGGCTTTGTTTCCCAGACACACGGCTCGGAGCTGCCCCACGGCACGTTTTGGGGAGACTGCTCCCTGCCAAAGGGGGATTGTCTGTCTGGTGCCCTGTGCCTGGTGGGACACGGAGATGATGGGAAGTTCTGCTTCACTAGAGGGCCTCAGCAGATTAGTTCCTCTGAACACCCTTGGCAGGTTGTATCCCCAAATCAGGCCCCAAATGTTCCCCCCTTGCACTGCAGCTTGCCTGCCTGGGGTGTTTGTCCCTGCTGCCCTTTGATTGTTTCTTGGGGAGCCCTTAGCTGCCAGCTCTTGTTTCCAGATGTTTCCCTCTGCTTCTTACCCTGCCTGGCTGCTCTCCCTAAAATATCGGGGTCTAAATCACCCTACTGCCGGTGCCTCAGGGCTGCCCCAGGATCTGCGTGGGGGACGCGACAGCCCGTTTGTACCATCCCATAAAGTGCTCTCGGCTGCCTGGAGGAAAGGAAGGCGCAGGCTGGTGTGAGCCCAGCCTCTGCTTTACAATCTCTTTCCTGCCACTATAAATAACCTCGGCGAGAGTCACTTCAAAGGGAAGGGCTGGCGGCGGAGAGGTGGTTTGGGGACCGAGCGGGACAGGGGCGTCCCAACTGCCCGATCCCACCCCGGCGCTTTGCATAAATAAATAAATCATGCAGCAAGGGAGAGGTGGGGAGAGAGAGCGAGCAGAGGAGGTTACTTTGGGAAGCCGCGCAGCTCGCTCATCCCAGCCCCGTAGTTCGGAGGGAGTGTGTCATGTTACAGGGGAGCCACGATCAGCCAGAGCAGAACGTCGCCGGAGCAGCTGAGAATTACCTCTCTCTAATGGGGACTTTCATGTGCGAGCTCCTGGCCAGTCTGCGAAGGAACTGAAACTGACAGCTTAGAAAGAATCAAAAATCTACCAGCGACCCAAAAGACTGAAATACAGGAGGAAAAAAAAAAAAAATCTTGATCAGATTATTTTTTCCCCCTCGCACTCCTTGCTGCAGTTGGATCCCTTTTTTTCTGCACCCCTTTTATGTGTGTGTGGTTTGTTTTCACTTTTTAAAGACACCCCCTCCCTCCTATCCACTTTTGTCATTATTGCTGTCACTTGTGATTTGCTGGCACGGAGATCCCCTTCGACGTTCTTTTTCTATGCCTTTTGGATTGTGCTTCTTGGAGTAGGAGTGAAGCCTTATTTATTCTATTTATTTATTTATTGTTTCTCAGGACAGGGAGGGAATGTTGGAAGAGAAGAGCTGGAAAGGCGTCGACGAAGCAGCTTTTGACAGGGGGTGTGTGGCTTCCCCCAGGACCGGCGATGGGGAGAGATGCTGCCGCCTCCCTCTCCTGCTGGGCTCGGGGCTGCCCGGCATCTCCCTGCTCTCTCTGGTGCTGAGCCTCCTGCTGTACTTTCGGACCTCCGATCTGCAGTCCCGGGTGTCCCACTTGGAAGCGGACAGACCCACACAGCTCCCTGCCTGGCTCTCAGCAGACCAAATGGAGACAGCTATTTTAGGAAGAGTTGACCAACTGCTCAATGAGGTCGGTGTTCTTTCATTTTGCATGTATAGTTTGCGGTATTATAGATTTTAGCCATGTGCACACTTGCATAGTTACGTTATCCATTTTTTCCCCCTTCCTTAAAAATGGATCTCTGCACAAGTGATGCTGTGCTAGGTTGAATTCCCTGTTCCTTTGGGTCCCTCCCACCCTTCAAACTTGCTTGGAGTTTACATCTCTCTTCTCAGCCCATGCTGTAGCTGAAGCCTGCACTTTGCAAACTCAAAAACCTCATTCCTGGTCCTAGTGAGGAGGCAAAAACCTCCAGCCCTTCTCTTCAGGAGTCATGCATGCTGAAATAGTTAGAATTAGAGCTAGAGGTTAAACCTGGGGATTCAGCATGGGTTTGAGCCCCAGCAGAGGGACAGGCAAGGTATGTTGCAGCCAGCACGGGTATGGGAAGAGGTAATTACAGATACACCAATGGTGTGATGGGCTGGCATTGCTGCTGTACCAGCCCTGACCTCTTCTACAGCTCCTGGCTCAGGAAAATGAGACACACTGTCATTGCCAGGATGGTTTCTGGTACTGCCAGGGCATCAATGCAGAGCATATGGCTGTTTTATACTCACTTACGTCCCATCCAAACTCCACTCGACCCTGTGGGCTCTCCTCTGATGATGAGGAAATGCTGCTACTGGCTTCAGCAGGTCAATGAAGAGGGCCCAAAAGTGCAGATAATTGTTGCTGACTCCTTTTACTTTGCTGTGTGGATGTTTCTGTGGGCTGTCTGTGTTCCTCTACTCTGCCTGCGATGGGTATTCCTTACCTTGTTGGGCTTTGAAGTGGTGTTGACATCTGTCAGGGAGCAGATGGTGGCTCATGTCTCTGAACTCTCCCGACAGGTCCCCACTGACCTGTTCCCACAGTTCTAGGAGAGGCTTGGGAGTGAAATTCAGGGCTGGAGCCATTTCCACCCACCTCTCCTTTCCTCTGTTTACTCTAGCTTTGGCTTGAGTCATGCTGGAGAGATCCCTGGGGCTAGCCCAAAAACTCTTTGTATCTGAAAAAAAATCCCTCATGGGCTGCTATTGCCAAATGAGGTGAGGAATGGGATGATCAGAGTGGTGACTACTGGGACCTGCCTTGGGCAGTTCTGCCTGGCACCTGGGGTGACCTGGACCCCCTCCTGCTTTCTAGGAGCAGTAAAAGTCTGTGGTGAGGAGTTTAAACCTACAGCTGACAGGCTCTGCTTCTGTTTATGGGTCTTGTGAGAGCAGTCCCTGGATCTGCTGGGGTGTGCAGCCAAAAGCTGTGAACCTTGAGTTAGCAAACACTCCAGGAGCTGAAGGATATGGTTTTGAGTTGCTCCTTTGGATGAGGAATAAGGGAAAGACAGGGTCCACGGGGCAATATACTACTTTTAAAAGGGGGTTGGGGAGGCAAAAGCACTACAAGTGATTGGATCTGTGTCCTGCAGTTGCACTCTCATGCAGGGGCTCCTTCCCTGCCACCAGGCAGAGGATAAGTGCAGCAATCCCTCTTGCTGCTGGCACGAGTCTGCTGGGAAGTCGAAGTTTATCTCTACCGAGATTTGAGAAGTGCCACAGCAGGCGTCCCGGGAGTGGTTGCCTGGGGCCGGATGGCCCCGTGTCCTGCTGGCTCTGCTGGCAGCGGCATCTTTACACCTTTTTATAGCTCAGCTTAGCGAGGAAATGGGGGGGTCTCATGATGCCCGTGTGCCCAGCAGCACCCCGTTTCCTTAGCAGCCCCTCCTGTGCTCCTGGGGGTGGCCACAGTCCCCACTGCAGACAGTGTGGGGAGCAGCTGTAGGGCAGGCTTGAGGGGCCAGCACTTGCTTCTGAGTATCACCAGGGTTACCAGCTCCATCCTGGGCCACAGCCTCAAAAAGAGCTTGGAGAAAAGTGCCAGAGACTATAGAGAAGAAAGGATGCATGGCCCATATCTCCTGTCCCTTTATACCCAAAGGTCTGATGGCCATGGGAGAGGAGGGCACTGTCCCTCGGGGAGGAGACCCTTGCCAGCTGTGCTGCCCACTTCTGTTAAGCATCTAAACCTCAGACCTCCACGCTTAGCCAGAGGCACTGGCATGGACCAAGAAGCTGGAGGTCCAGGGCAAGGGGCTGCTGGTGGAGAGATGGTGGGGTGCCATATTAATGAGGTTTTTGAATAGGAAAGAAAAATCCTTCTGGTCCTCCTTTTCATTATGTCTGAAGTGAGGCTCTGAACAGACTGGTGAGGGGCAAGGATGGAGGAAAACAGGGTAGATAAAGAGAACAGGGAAAGGATGGAAAAAAAGAAAGTAAGGAAAACAAAATAAGTTGTGCTGACGGTGACTGGGGGAGAGGGTCTGCAGATAGGCTTGCTGTGATGGACGTGAAAGTGGGATATTCATCTCCCCCTGCTCAGACTCTCGCCGCCTCTCATTGCCACATCCTCACAGTTTCCTGGTGTTTCAACCTTAATGGGTTTCACAGCTGCCATCTCAGTGTTATCCATCACAAAATAAAACAGCAAAGCTTTAAAGGAACCTCAGCTTTAGAAAAAGCTGGTCAGAGGTGGATAGGCAGGTGGGAGGGGAGGCACAGCACAGGAACACATTTCTAGTTCTGGTGGCTGTGAAGATGAGCTGGAGGGATGTGAAGAAATAAAGTCTGTGAGGGCTGATAAAGGAGCTCTAAGATTATGCTCAAAACCTGTACTGCTCTGATCTGGAGTGTGCAATGCCCTTCAGTCTGGGCCACGACTGTGCCCAGGTGTGCCCCCGGTGTTCCCAAGGGTCTGCCAGGGATACCATACAGATTGCACTGAGAAGTGCAAATTGCCAAAGTCCTTTTAGAGGCCTTTCTTCTAGACATGCAAAACTAAAGCAGAGTGGCTGAGAGAGGAGCTGGGTTGGTTTACTTAAGATGTTAATTTTAAGACAGCTGGTGGGGATGTTTTCTCTATCTCAGAGCCTGGTTTTTGAGCACTGGTGGCTGGCTGTAGCAGAGTTTCCATCTCAGCTCAGGAGGAGCGAGGAGAGGGCAACAGATGCTTTCCCAGAAGCAGCCTGGCCAGTGCTTCTTTTGCTACTGTGTAAACCTCTGCCTGGTGTAGGCGAATACCACAAGGGAATTTTCTACCAGACTCAAATTGACTAGGTTTTCTTGCAAAAACATCTGTGCAGAATGGGCCAGAAACAGGTAGTACAGGGAGAACTTTAACTCCATGTAGGAATTAGAATTCCTCTGCATTTATGAGGCATCATAAAATCATACGAGGAACACAAATAAACTCACTACTGGCATTTGCAAGAGAGGCAAGGCTTTCCAAAGAAGAAAACAAGGTCCTTTCCCATGCTGGGTAACATTTGGTGCTATTTCATTTGCCAAAAACTCATCAGGGTGGAGAACAGGATGGATACAGTGCTGTTGCTAGGGAAAAAAAATCCCAGAATTTTTGAGTTTGTAGAGATAGAAATGTGTATGTGCTATGCAACAGATCAGCTGCCCTCAGCCTTCCCGGGGGCTTGTGTTGAAGGTGTTTTGTTGTGGCTTTAGTGATTCTGAGGGGACTCAGGAAAGTGACTGTGAATGGGGAGGGAGCACTGATCTTCACTGCTTTCCCAACAGTCTCATTTCCCTGGAACTCTTTCCTTACTCATGCAAGCAATGGAGGGACACCAGAAAACTCCCTTTCCCTCCTGACTTGAAGCGTTTCTCCCCCCCGCCTCCTTTTATTCCACATCTCAAAGCACAATGCACAACTGTTTCCTAGGGTCTGCAAGCTTACTCTAAGCATCCCCTGCCTACATCTTTAGCTTAGTGTTCTTTGCCCCACAGTCAGGAGATCTATTTTTTTCTCTCAACTTCTCTGGCAGCTAAGTCCCATTTCCTTTCAGCTGCTTGCAATCCCCGTACCTAGGTGGTGTTATTTCCAAGCTTTTTGCTCCATCTGGGAGGACTCGCTGCTTGCTTTTGCTTTGTGCCATATGGTCCCATGATCCCAGGAGCTGGGCCTTTAAGAAAAAACGGGGAAATCGGAGGTAAAACAATAAGAGTTAACAAAACCACCCACCCCTGAAATCCTCCTGATGGTTGTAATAGATTATCTATTTAAAATGTGTTTCTCTTAGCTGTTGGAGATAGTGGTGGGAAATGATTTCACCTCCCCGGGTGACTGCAAACAACTGGGAATGCTAAAGAGCTATTAATCTGCCCCCTTTGAAGAAATGCCCTCCCTCTCACCTAATCTCAAGTGCCCATCCAAAATAGATAGGCACTTGTAAGGTTTAGGAGACCACAGCCACGGTCCTTTAATGTCAGAAGTGGCCCTGCTGTCGCTGCTCTGTCCACCCATGTCAGCCCTGTCCTGTCACGCTTGTGGTGAGTTAACAAAACCCATGGGAAAAGCCCGGGCTGACTTTACTGCCCATTCCCAGCAGGTGTTTCAGCATGACCCTTCTGGCCTTGCCCTCTTGTAGATGGGATTTTCCCTTTCTTGGCACTCAGCAATGTGCGATGGCTCCCTAAATTGACAGAGATGCAGGCGGAGCTGATCACCTGTGGCTCCAGCTCTGGCGAAGGCTTCTTTCAGCCACTTGCCATGGTGTAGGGAGAAGATGCAGCTGTTATGTCACTGGATAATGTGTCAGAAGACAGCAAGCCAGCTCTGCTGACAAAACAGTCCCCCATAGGAAGCGTTTTTAACCTTTCTGGAAGGCAGCCTGCTGCTGCTGCTTTTGATGTTACATGCTCCAGGTATCCCCCAGGTGAAAAAGCAAACCCCAGATCCCAGGAAAGAGATTGCAAACCCTAGATTCCCAGAACCACCCTTGTTTTTAAATTTTGCTTACAGAAGCCAACTGTGCCCTAAAATTGAATGGTTTTCTGTTGCCTGGGAATGAAGGTTTTCTCTTGGAAATGACATTTTTAGAATGAAGTACATTTGGTTTACTCTTCTGAACAAAGCCAGCTTTTTGTGTTGGACCAGGCAATATTTTGCACAGTGGAAATGAGGGAAGCAGAAAAGGCTGGGGGGTTTGTTTTGTTTCACCATCTCCACCCAAAGTTAAACTGAGGTCTCCAAGAGCCAAGGATGTTTTCTGTGGCAGTGTTTGTTTAATAGACTGTGCAAGAGAATGAACGCCAGGCGCTCCTAAATCCCTGGTAGGTTTTGGACCAATCTCACAGCACTCCCCAGGGATTGCAGAGCTCTTGGGCTTGAGGGGAACATGAGGGATGACAGGGGGAGAATGTCCAAATGCTGGTAAGCATGCGATGGCTGCGTGGTCATGGTGCACAGGACTGTGCTCCAGCCTGCCCAGCAGCACCCACACCTCCCTCCCCAGGGGCCCCTGTCCTTGAGAAGGCCATTTCACTTGTCCCAGGTCTTTCCACTGCCTTGACCCTGCAGATAAAGCCTCAGGGAAATGTTATCGGCCCTGTTCCGTTCCCGGTCGTGCTCGAGTCCTGCTGGGTAATCACTTCCCTGTCCAGTTATGCTGCTCCTCTCTTTGTAAGCCTACACAACAACCCAGCTAAGGCTCCTTGCAGCACAGCCTAACTCAGCCATTCCCCCTTAGCCCCTCCAGTGCCTCTGCACTTGGGGCAGGGGTCTGTTCCATGTTTCCTTGCAGAGTTGTGTCCTGTAAAGGCCCCATTGCAGCCAGGGTGTTTGGACCCTTGTTGGCTGGGAAATGGCTTTCTGCTCTTGCCATTGCAAACCATCACCCCTTCCTTGTCTGAGCCTGATTCCCAAACACATGAACACCACCCAAATGTGGCAGTCTCATGTTGGGATGTTTTGGTTGGCACATGTGCAGATGGGAATGGGGCTGTGTATGTCCACATACCAGTGTGGGTATCCAAAAAAAGGCTCTGCTGTCCTACTTTGTGCCCATGTTTGACCACAAGCAGTTAGAAGCCAGGCACTGCTGTAGAGCAGATCTGTGCCATCTGGGGTGGCAGCAGGATGGGAACATGTCCAAATGCAGAGATTCACATATCTGTGCTTTTAACTGAGAAGATAAACACTGATGAAATGCTCTATGGGAACTGACAATTTTCCTTGCCTAAAACCTTCTCTTCACCCTGCGATCGAATCAACTTGCTATCAGACATTTCAATCTACCATGCAAAATAAAGCTGTGAAAATATTTAATTTCTAGTCAGTCACAACAACTGTTACTCTTTTGGCTTTCAGTGAAGAAGCCAGTCCTTTCAAAGTGAAAAAATGGAAATGTTCCAGCCAATTTTGCCTTTCTTCATCCCAGGCAGGAACAAGTTGATTTACTTTTATCCTCTCTAAAAGAATTTTTCCCCAGACTGATGCCTTCTTGCGGGAAGATGCTCAATTACTTGTGAAAATAAAGCAATTTCTATACGATCTTGGGTATGGGCTTCTGTTGTGCCCTATATAAAGCTATTTCTTTTGAAATATTGGCCCACTTGTGAAGTAGTTCAAAAAACACAAAGGCTCAGCTGGGATGGGAAGTTGGGCTTGAAGGTCAGGAGGGAAGAGAGAGTGACTCCGAAGCTTAGGAACCCCAGCAGCTTAGCCTTCTCAAATCATTAACCAAGTGTGGGTCGCAGGCATTAATTAATAACTTATTTGGATTGATTTGCATTTTCTTCACTAAATTACAGTTATTTTATAAAGTCTGTGAGGGGTGGTGAGGGTGCTATCTCTGAAGCACATTTTGCTCAGGACATGGGTTAATTTTGTTGACGTTTCCAGTGAGGGAATATGCGGTGACCTCAGGTGGACTATATTTGCCCTTCAAGAGATACACAGATGAGCCCAGAGAGCAAGAGACTGACACCCTGGTACCATGAGAAATCCAAACTCATGTATGGAATGAGCATTCTGACAAAATTCCACCTTGTGGAAGCTCTTAATAGCTTTTGTTGTGTTCTGCCCTTGAGGGGAAAATTAAGTTTCACAGCATCTGAAGATTTCAGGGGGTGCTGTTGCTGTGTTCAGTTAATCTTCAGCCACAGTCTTGCAGTGGGACCCTTCTGTCCATCCAGGTGTCTCCAAGAACACAAAGAGTCTGCTGCAGGGTGGAAGAGGACCTGCTTCAGAGCTTCATTTTCTGCCCACTGAGTGGGTCTTCTGAGAAATGCGGCTTTGTCACGAGGACACAGTCACCAATTTATTTGCCATTGCTGGCTCTTGGTTTTGTAATGCGTCAGGAGGACCACATTTGGAGGACATTACAAAACTCCCTGAGCCTGCTTTCAATCAAACCCTGCATTTCTAGTTAAGGACTATGAACTTCGTTGCCTTTCTTCGTTCCCAAACTATTCTGCCCTGTCTCTCTCATCTCTACTTGGGCAGCATCCCCTCCCAGTTCCATTTTTTCAAGAATTTGAGGCTTTGGTTTCAATGGTATAAATTAATCCTTTTTCTGTTTTTCCTCTCTTGGCAGAAATTAAAATTCCACTTGCCAAGACATCGAGAAGTTCGAGATACATACCAGCAATGCAACTGCCCAGCAGGTAGGGATCTGGGACGGCTGGCACTTTGGAAGGACCTTCTTTGTCTACATCTCATTGAAGGATTTCTTTAATGCAGTCTCCTGTGTGAATGAAAAGTTGTGTGTACTTGCATAACAGTTTGCTTGAGGTATAGGAAATTGATATGGAGATGTGGGCAACAAGTCTGCTACGTACGTAGATGCCAGCATGTGATGGGAACAACAGAAAAATGGTAGATATCCAGGTGGATGTCTAGATAGGCAGTAAAGAGAGAAGGATACATCTGGAGGGCCAATGTTCCCGCTGATTTTAGATATCAGTTTTGAAGTGGACAGAGAATTTCTTGGGAAGTGCATCTTTCTTGCCTGATTTTGGAAGGTTTGAGACATGTAGGCTAGATCCAACACCAAAGCTGAATTTTGGTGAGCCAAAATGCCTCCAGGGTGAGAAGATTTGAATTCCTTGGTGTTCTACAACTATCCGAGGCATCTCACAGCCAACAGAATTAACAGCCTTCTGCTAGAATCTGCCATTTATGAGGGGCTTGAATGAAGTGGTCACTTGAGGTCCCACTCATATAACATACAGAAATTTTATGGGATTGCCTAATTGCATTATGGTTTTAATCATGTTAATATCAGAAGGCTCTTTGAGACACATCTTCTGAAGTGGTTTCAATACAATAAGTGAGAAATTGCTATGGAAAAAAATGTTTGCGAATGGCATTTCATTCCATGAGTATGAATCATTCAGCCTTCCTCACTGTCTTTTGATGCATCTGACTAGAAAAAAGTAGAGAAGACCCAGCTACCACTCACATCCAAAATGTAAGTTCCAGAAGAATTTGAATCTGTGTGTTCAAACTGGGTGACTGAAACTTGTTTTGCAAAGAACATGACAGGGAGAGCAATGAGCACGTGAAAATAGCATTTCCATTTTCGGTGGTTTCTCTTTTGGTTCTCTTTGGTGTCCAGTGTGACAGTATCTGCTGGTGTGCTTGTCAAAGAGTATTTAAATGTGGTTAACTGTTGGGATAAGGGTGACTAAAATTACAAAGGTGTTGTCTTTGCTGTAGGTAAGATACAAGATCGTTGTATTTAGGCTTATACAGACATAGCAGGTACAGTCTCTTGCCAGAGTAAAATGGATTTGCAACACAGCAGCTTGTAAAAGCAAGACTTAAAGCTGTACAGGTTTGTGGTGAAAAAGACCTACAATCCAGGATCCAGAACTCTAGGACATTGCAAAAAGCCTGATTTGACTAGTCCACATCAGGGCTGTTGGATTTTCTTTTTAGTCCCAGAAAGAAACAATGGCAGTAAATTTGGTTTAAATTTGAAAGATGGTACAAATGCAATGTTTTCAAAGTATTGTTCCTCAAAAGAGCAGATCAAAACTGAGTTCAACTGATTTTAAATACCAACATTTTCCCTTCAATGAGAGCACAAATCACAGCCCTCCCCCATTTTTAAGATCTTGCCTGGACTTGACAAATAAATGCCATAAAACCATGGGAATGAATGTCCTCCTGGTGTTTCTGAGCCATCTTGAAGAAGGAAACTTAGAACTTGAATGCAGAGCAGAGAAAAAAGAGATTCGCTCCTTTTTGAGGCCATCTGAATGTCACTCCTACACCCTTTGTGTGATAAATGAATCGCCCAAGTATTTCAGCATTGAGATCACAACACTTGGTTACAGATGCCCACATCCCTTGGGAAGCTTTGGCAGCAGTCTGTGCTGGATTTCTCATAACTCTTAGGTGCCCATTCATTCCATTAAGCTCATAGTATTGCTGAATAACAGCTTTGATTTAGGAGAACAATAATAATTAATATCTCCTAAATGTCTCATAAGGGTTGAGGCTTCCTTTTTACCTGTCAAACTTGCTTGTCTTTGTCAAACATTCCATGGATACAGAAACTATATATAAAATTCTCCCCCACCCTGTCAGCTAATCTGTTGAGGAAATGAAACCATGGTCTAAAGCTGATGTTGTGGCCAGTGAGGTTTTGATTGGTTTGGAGCAGTACAGAAACGAAGGCACCTTTAGTCTCCTCTTAGGCCCTTTGCTCCAGGGTATTTCCCTGTGGTCTCCAGGCTGGTGCAATGCAGGCCACCTGACCACTTTTCAACGTGGTCTCTCTTCCAGCACAAGACCTTGGGAATCCTATTCCTCTGTGCATTTTTTTCCCTTGTGTTCCAAATGCCCCAAGGACCAGACAACATGACATTCGCGGTAGGCCAAGGTATTCAGAAGCGTCAAGATGTTGCAAGACTTGATGCACGCCTGTTGCTTCTCACTGGCCCACTTCACTGCCTGTAAACACATCTTGCTCCTCAGCAAAAAAATGTTTATCAGAAGTGACATTTGAGTTAATCCCTAACTGTGAGTCAGGTCCCTGCATGGCGGAGAAGGGGAAAAGGAAGACAAGTTCATTTGCTGACCTGTTTGGTGCGGATGTGGAGGTCCAGGGCAGTGTCATCCATTACCATAGAAGAGCTTCAGAACAGATGGGATTGTGAACATAAATGGTTTGGAAAAGCTGGGAATAGGAGAAAAAGAAGATTGTGAAGTATGTGACTGTGCTGTGGCTATCTGAGACTGTGCGATAAGGATTCTAGAAATAACATGGTCAGGAAAACAGCACAGCTGTATTTATAGCAAACAATAAGGAAATATAACCTGCTTTTGACTGGAAAGCAGCTACTTCAGGTCACTTGGGCTGGGTGTGACTACCTGTGAGATGTTGCTCCTTGGCATTGTGTTTTTTGAGTTCAGAGGTCACAGTGGTCTTCTCCCGCAGTGTCTCAGTGGGGAGGACATATCCCTCAAGTTTAGCATAACCTATCTGGGTAATTAATGACTGTTCCCTTCAACAGATAACCTCTGTCATTCCTTCTGTCCCCACTTACCATTAGACAGATCCAGAACAACTTTGTACAGACTGTAGAAGAGAAAGTTCAATGGCAGCAGTGACTTTACCCAGCTATTCTCCAGCCCCAGACTCTGCGCTGGGATGGGGCCAAGTGTGGGCAGGAAGCTCAGCACAGGTTTTGGTCTGAGGTTCTTGCATACAGGGATGTGACTTGGGGAATTTTTCTGGGACTGAGCAGATGCTTTTCCATATGGTGGGTGGATGTGGTCAGGATCTACCTGAGGCTGGAGGATCCTCTTACAGCCAACTGACCTCCCTTAATTTCCTCCATGTAGTAAAATAAATGCCACGAGGGGAAAGCATTTTGTTTCAGGTTGACAGGGCAAAAAAGTCTAAGCTTTCCTGGTCTAATCTTGTTCCAGTTGCAGATCCAGACTGTGTCTGCCTGGGCAGCCTCAAATAGCCAGGGATTACACTACAATCCCTTCCCGCAGCTTTCCTGGTGGAGGTGGGCGCTTGTGTATTTTGTATATTGTGACTCTCTTTATTAGACTTTTCCCATCTTCCTCTCCGCAGCTCTGATTTTCACAGTCCCCACGTGGCTGTTTTTCACTGTGCTGGCTCTCTGCGCTGGTCTTCAATATCCTTTAAAAAAAAACCAAACAAGCTGGCTGCTTTCCCTCTGCCTCCACAATGCTTGTTTTGGTCTGGTTTCTCCTTGGTCAGGTTGGGAGCCTGTGGTGCTGGAGGCGGTCAGCTGTGCAAGCAGGGAAGCAGCCCAGAGGGATGCTGAATGACTTTTCCATCCCTCCCTGTGGCAGCACTCGGGGGCAGAGGAGGGACCTGGGATGCAGGAGGAGGCAGCTCCCAGGGACTGGCACTGACAGTCAGAGGAAGATTGCAGAGCCCTGCCACAAACCACTGTATCTTCTGCTGTTACAGGGGCTTGGAGGATGGTGTGGTGCAGCTGCAAGGATTTTGACAGTGGCCAGGAACTGATGTTTTCTCTGGAATGTCTTTGAGGCTTTGCAAAGGAAGATCCCCAGGGCATTTCTTCTCATACAAAATTTCACCCACATTTCCTATCTGCCCCACCATGGGGCACAGAGAAAGCTGCTTGGCCACCCTTCAGCTGCAGTGGACTTTACAGAAATACCAGCAGGAGATACTGCAGCTCAAAATTGTTGCTGCTGTTCCCCTTCTTGCAGGGAAGCTTGCAGGAGCCAAGGTGCAGCAGTGGCCCCAGTTGCACCCAGGGATTGTGTGCCCCATGGTGCACACACTCAGTCCAGGCATTCTGCTTTCTGCCTGGCTACAGCCATCCTGTGCTGTCCAGACTCCTTGGCACACTGGCAGCTGCTGGACGAGGCCAGCAAGAAACAGTGTAGGGTTGTAGTGGGGTGTTGACTTCCACCCAGGATGTGACACCCAGAATGACCAGGGCCAGCTGATGGGAAGTGGATTTCCCACATCCCAACCTGTGCCTGTCCTGACAGATGGTGCAGAGGAAGGAAAAAACACTGGGAAAGTCAGCAGATGAGGGGTTCGTGGGAATGACTGGAGCAAGGGGAGACTCCTGGGTAGTGTAGGCTGAGCCCTGGCCCTGCAGCAGACAGGCAGGATGTTGTATCCAAGTGGACGCATCCATTTCTAACTTGGGATTTGTTATCTTCTCCTCAAACATCTCTCTGAAGATGAGGCAAAAAGCACCCAAGTCCTGCTTTCTCCCTGCATCCCTGCTGGGGTGCCTCCATCTCTTGCCAGGTTGTTTTCATTGCTTTTATGTTTTCTCACTGTCATGTTTAACGTGATCCTTTTTCAGTTTGCTGTGGCTGCTTGGACAGATCATAGATTGGTTTGGGTTGGAAGGGACCTTAAAAGATTACCTAGTTCCACCCCTCTGCCACAGACAGGGACACCTTCTGTTAGACCAGGTTGCTCCAAGCCCTGTCCAACCTGACTTTGAACACTTCCAGGGATGGTGCAGCCCCAGCTTCCCTGGGCAGCCCGTGCCAATGTCTTAATGCTGCTCAAGGGCTCCCATGAGATTAAAAACCCGAGCACACTGGTGAGCCCCGAGAGGTGAAGGAGTGTTTGGGATCCCTGGTGTGGAGTGAGGGTGTGGAAAGGTCAACTCCAGCTATTTAAACACCAGCAGCCACAAGCTGTGTCAGTGGCCCTGGCTCAGAGCCGTGAAGAGGATGAGGTAGGAGGGTGGAATGGAACACCGTTGGCCCTGTGGCTCTACTGCCAGGAGGTGCACTGAACTGGTTGAAATGCTCTGGTTTTGTATTTCACCCCTTTTGAGGACAGTAAGTCAGCATGGCTTTCCATGCTGACTGTGCAAAAAGTGTTTTCTGCTTTGAAAGTGGCTCAACATAGCTTTTTGACAAGCGCTAACAAAGAAATTGGAAAAGAGAACTTCGGTCTCAAGCAGCTGCTCCTCACCAAAAGCTTTAAACTCTCTGAATTGTGTTTTCCCTTGGAAGGACTAAGTCCTTGTGGCAGGGCTGACCAGAGAGCTGGGATCTGGAGGGAGCAGTGCCTGGGCTGCTGCAATGGGCATCAGGCACTGCTGCAGCCACAGCAGCACATTGCCACGTCAGAAAATTCAATTCTCTGGCACACCAGCCCCATAGCACATCTGGAAGAAAAATTGCAGCATAATCATTGCTTAAATACTACCCTCCTTTTTTCCCTTCTTTGTAAGATATATCCTGGGAATTCTATTATTCCTTGAAATTTAAATATATTCCCCCATCCACATTTTTGGGCCCTCCAGAGTATATACACACTTCAGCCTGGGCCGAAGTTGCTCATGCGCCCTGGGCTGCTGGCTGTATTTTGGGTTGGGGTTTGTTTGGTTTAGACATACTGTTGTTTCATTTGTTTTGAAGATGCAAACCACACAATGAATTCCATGGATTCTGTGAGCAGTTATGAATAAATGGGGATGAACAATTCAGGAGAAAACCAAACAAATAGTTTGTTTGGTCACTTAACTCTCTTTCTCTGAACATGTACACTGCTGTGCTCTTAACTGGAGCGGCTTCAGAAGTCACCCCAACCTTGGCTTTTGTCACCTGCATGTTGCCACATCCATGGCTGAGGAACAGGAAGAGGGTGAATGGATGTTCCTTAAACCTCTAAGCATCAGTTCATCCGGCTTAGTCTGCTTTGGGATTTAAATTGACTTTATTAAGGAGTATTTAATTGATTTTAATTAACCTGCTGTTGTTGTCTCAATGCAGACTAGGAGCGCTTGCATAAGCCATTAATACACTTGTGAGCGTGGCCTGAGCTGCAAAATGGTTGGAGGGCTCAAAGCATTCCTGTAGTGCTAGCATCTGATAGAGTCAGGATGGCAACATCTCAGCCTTTCCCTCTTTATCCAAAATATGCTTAGAAACAGCCAAACCACTGAAAAGGGCAGGCACCTGGGAAGAGTGGTCCTTTGAAAGAGGGTGGCCTGTTTATTTGTACCCACCTACTTGTTCAGATAATTCCCCCTTGTCATGCTCAGGCCTGCCTCCTATACACCCCAAGGCTCCCCTCTTTGTGTTTTATATGCCTTCTTATTTTAAACTTTTTATTTTTGGCCTTTTTAAAATTTTAAACTGTCTGGAAGGTGGGAAGAATTTCCTCCAAAGACATGGAATTACTATGGGATTTTTTCTCTGGAGGCCGAGCTCTGCCCAAAGGTGCAAACAGGGGAACATTTCTATTCAGGTGTGCATGAGTCCTGGTGACACCAGCATTAACTTTAATGGTGCTTGTATAGTATGGCCCAAATGTTATATCCCAGCCCTGGACAAACCTTGGTTTGATACAGCTGTTCCCCATGCAAAACTAGGGATAAACTAACCTATTCCTCAGGCAAAGTTATGATGCAGAGAAAGACATTGAAGATTAAATGCATGGGAAAGAGATTTTGGAGCAGATACCTGCCGTGAAGTTATCTGGCCAAAGCACAGATGGAGGCAGGAGCATTGTGGCTGTGCTGATTTTTATCAGGCAATAGTCCTGATGTGACCCTTACTGTCCGTGTCCCAATAACAATCCAGTGGCACATGGCACCCCACGTGCAGACTGGGGCCCGACAGGTTCCTGTGGGGCACTGGGGTGCATGCTGAGGGCTGCAGCAGGGTGTTTCTGCGTGTTTGACGGGTTTGTGTACAGATGTTTGGTAGAAGTGTTTACACCATTGCGTGCCTGCCTTACAATGTATATGGTACATATGGGCATAAATCAGTGCCTTGACAAAGCAAGGCAAAAACATCCCAGCTGGCTGAGGAAACCCGAAGAGCACATTGCACTGCTACTGTATGGCAACGGCTTTGATTCAGCACGAGCGTGCTACCGGGGTGGAGGCTTTTTCCCAGGCCTGGGCTGTGTGCACATGGCCGGGCTGGTTTGCGTCAGCCGCTGACGCACGTCCGGGCCCGCGACGCGGGTCTCGCGTGTGCTGCCCGTGCTGGCAGCCCTGCGGGGCCGGAGGAATGAGGGTGAGCTGAGCCGGCCGCCAGGCCCCACACCCGGGCACGGTGCCTGGTGGCAGCCCGGCCCCTTGCGCAAAGCGTGGGCGTCCGCCAGCCGCCAAGGAGCGCTGGAAATACCTGGGATGGGCCGAAGGAGAGGTTGCAGATGCCAAGCAGCTCGAGCCGAAGCTATTCACAAGTGGACTTTGCTTTGGTGCCCATGTTAGATGCTGCCATGTGCCTGAGGTAAAAAGTGGGTTGGTGGCCTGGCCAGTGGCTCTGTTTGGTGTCCCTGTGGTGGGGCGGAGTGAGGTTTTACAGTGGGATGCAGAGGCCTATGAGGAGACGTCCTCTCCAAGGTTTCTGCTTTTGGTGCGGTGATACCTGATTCCCTATTGGCTTTTCCGGGCATCTGCCTACACCTTTGCCCTGTGGGGACCAAGGACCAGGCTGATCCGCCGGTGCCCGAGGGTGTCCCAGGACGCAGATCAACAGGAAGAGGAGAGGGGTGGCTTTCCTTCCCCCGGATCTCCTTTCAGCGCTTGTGCCAGGCTGGGGCACAGGTACGCTGATGGTAACAGGGGCAGAGTCAGCCTTTAAAAGGGAGAGGTTGCATCATGTGGGGCTGGGCGGGCCTCAGGACACAGAAACCTCATCTGTTAAACATATACCGCCCCCCCTCCGCCGGGGAACACTCAATCCTCTCTTTGATGGATGTCCAAGAAAATACTTCTTCCACATCCTAAACTTGTTAGCACCAGTTAATCATCTTAACCTTCTTCCCCTCCGAACACACACTCCAATGAGTTTCCCATTGCTGGCAGCTGTTAAAGACGCAGCGACGCTTTTTGCGCCAGCCTTCGCAGGCGAGCGTACCGCCATTAATTATTAAACCTCCCGGCTGTCCCCCAGGTGGGAGAGCAGCAACCCACATCTTGTGCTGAAGCCCCTTCCAAGTGACTGTCTGATGAGTCACTTTGAGGGTGGATGCACTTGATGCAGCTCTCCTCTTCCAGGAGCTGTACCAGGTCTGTGTCCCTCTCTGCATGGCCTCTTTGACATTATGAACGCATTGTGAAGCAGAAGCCCTGGGAAATATTTGTTTGCATTAGAGTGATGCTCAGACATCCCAGATTAACAGTGCAGAATGCCAGCAGCATGACAGTCAGTGGGTTGGAGAGATGCACTCACGTGTGGGGTCTGTGTCATGCACCTGGTGAGAGGAGTGGGCTGTGACGTGATACCTGGTGTCTGCCCTTTGTTGCATCTGGCTATTTCTCCTCTTTCCAATCTGGAAACCCCCTCATTGCCCACTGCATGTCTTTGGTTTTCCTCTCAAGATAAGGTTGTGTTTCAGATAGAAGAAAGGTGACGCCCTGATGCATCCATCCCATCTGCAGTGCCCAAGGCTCTGGTGGGGCAGTGATGTGCCCTTTGATGCTATCTACCTCTTGCACGTAAGGGATTGGGGTGGCAGCTCCCTTGCCTGTGCTCCCTGAATTGGACCAATTCAACGCCTCACTCCCCAAACCTGGGCTGGGATGATTCCTGTTCTGCTTGCGCATCCTGTTCTATAGCCTGGCTGCTGAGACTCAGTGTCTGTTCCTTCCTCATGCAATGTCTTGGGCGGGCAGCATCGCAGCCGGGCTCTGCAAGCAGGCGGTAATTAAATCAGCGTATTCCCCAGGGCGGGGGTAGCTGATTAACAGCACATGGGGAGCTGAGGCACACACGGGCAGTATCAATCCGGCGCTTGCCTCACTCCTCTCCCTTAGATGTCTGGTTTTTTTCTTTTTGCTTTTCTTTTTTTCCTTTCTTTCAAAGAGAAAATGAAGATTATATCAGCTGAACTGGAATCTGAACTGACAGAGCTTTGTGCGAGGGACTTGTTTATTATGATTTGGTGTTGCTCTGGGCAGTGTGTCCGCCTCGCTGGGGACCACCCAGCTGTCCCATCCACGCCAGGCTACCCTTGGTGGGCGGCTCAGCCACCAGCAGGTAGAGGACCTTTTTGGGAGGGCTCTTCCAGAAGCTGAACCTGGTACTGGAATGTGGCACTGGGTGGATGCAGCCAGATCCTGGTGGCTGCTCTTTTCTTGTCCTTCTCCTCTGTCATCTGCCGCTGTTGTCCAAGGGAGGAGATGTTGCTGGAGGCAACAGCAGCTGCTGGGAGTTGTGTGTTGGCCTCATCCCTAACAGAGCTGAAGAATACAATGGGCTAGGATTTTTTTAATCCTTTTTTTGTTTAGTTTTAAAATATTAGCTCCTTATTAGAATGATTTTGGTAGCAAAGAGGGAGTAGCTACATCTCCCAAAATGGCAGTCCTTGCCTACAGATTAACTTCTCCTTAGACCCTACAGTATAGAACTGCCAAACACATGAAAGAGGGGTTGAAATCCCAGAAGCACCCACAGAGCTTACAGGTGTGTGGCACTGCCTTGGCCACAGTGAGGAGGCCACGTGTCAGGTCTCTGCTCAACAGGGAGAGGTGTACCTGGCTCTGACCCCTCTGAAACCCAGGGGGAAGCTGTGGTATTGTGAGGCTCTTTGCCATACCCTTTGCAATGTGCTTTAATGCAGGCTTTAAAACAGGAGAGGGGGCAAGAAATGTGTTTTTTCCTGAAAGGCGTAGCCTTGTGTTTTTTAGTTTACTCCCAATTCATATGTGTGGTGATCTCTTGCTTATGGATGACATGAGTGCTTATAGAAAATTACTATTTTCTGGGGAAGCAGGTGGAGATGGGGGTTATCAGGTTGAATATTTCTGTCTCTGAATTCCAAAGCCATCCTGGATAGATCCACATAGTCTGCAATTGCACTAAACTGTATCTCAATAGGCAGGGTTCAGGAATTTCTTGGGACAGTGATGGGAAGGGGCTCTCAGGCCCTTTAGGAAGGGAAGCTACAAACATGTGACTTGGCTCAAGGGCTGGTGTGGGGCATGTGCTATTCCCAGCCCCACATGGTTTGGCATGCATTCAGCCATTCCCCCCTCCTCCACATGAGTTTTTCTACGTGCCTTTCCCATGGAGCAAACTACTGCAGACCATGGTTCTCATTCCTCCTCTGCTGTCTTCTTTTCTAGAACAGTGAGGGTTTCCTGTTTTGATAGAATTTGCCTCTTTAGTAGTGGCTGAGGAACCTCAGTCTTTTTTTACCAGGTGTACCACATGGCCCCATGTACTTTGGAGAAACTTCTCTCTAAATATAATGCCCTTTTCCCCTCGTGCCCTCAGGGCTTTTCCTTTTGTCTGGGAAGAAGAGCTTCAGAGTAACTGATGTCTAAACTTGCTTGGTTTTCCTCCAAGTTGTTTTTTCTCTACTCTGGGGAAAAGGGAAAGCATTTCTTGTCCATTTTTATTGTGTTCTCTTTTGTTTTTGAGATTATAATGGGATCTCTCACTACCTTAAAAAATAACCACCTGTATGCCTGAATAAGAAAAAAATCTTGCCCTCTCAAACAAGAATTTAGCAAACTTGCTGAGTCAAATTCGCCATGTTGGGAAGATGAGAGAATACAGGTGCCTTCTAGACCAGGCTCAGCGGGAGGCAGCAGTTGGCTGGGGTTGTGGCTTCTTTTCCTTTCCACTTCGATGGCTTTCTCCACGGTGTGTGCTGTGCATCTGGTGTTGGCACTGGAGGCAGCAGGGAATGGATCTGCACGCTCAGTTCATTCTAGGTAAGGGCAGCTGTGAGTCCTTTATTCCTATAAGCCAACACAGGTTGTCTCCATATGTGTGTGCTGCCCCAGCCTGGCTCCCATTGGGCATGGGGTAGCCAAGCCAAAGTCTCCAGCTTGAGATGTGCTAAAAAACATCAGCTAGAGTTGGCTGAATGCTCTTCTGCTCCATAAAACACACTGAGCAAACCCACTTAAGCTCTTAAACCCCATCACATTTTTCCTTTTGAAAGGACTAGCATCAGCCCCACTCTCCTCCACATGCTCTGTTTGGGAACAAGGCGACACATCAGGAAGAGCCTGAAGGAAGAATTTATGGTGTCTCTAATTAGTCAGTTTGTTCCATCCTTGAAGGAGAGTATAACGAGCGACAGGGATGCATTGCTGGCCTCTGGAGGAAGAGCGCTGTGGCTAGGCTCATGTCCAACTGCTGATAGGGTAATTAGTGGTAACTGGGAGCTATCAATCATCTAGGGTGGAAAAATGTCTGGGCTAAAGGAAAGACCCTCCCAAACATTTTCATAACTCAAAAGGGTGTGAGACAGGGTCTGGAAGACAGTACTGGCAGTCCGTGAGGTATTTGAGGAAGGAGTCTATTAAAAGATAAATTGAACACAATGGTCTTTTGTTCGTCCCTGGGTAGGTGACAGAATTTGCTGTTATAAAAGTTGCAAAGTATTTTGGAAGGAGGAAGGAAGAAGAAAAGAGTTAGCAGATGGAAAAGAGAGAAGAATAACAAAAACTAATGGGGAGAAAAAAGTAACAGTGCACTAGTTATTAAAATCAGCTGCTAATAGCAAAAATTATATAGAACTAAAACGAATTATGCAATTTGCCAAGTGAATAAAGCGTGCAAGAGCAGAGAATTTATTCAAATAATTATTAGTTATAGTAAGGTCCAACTTTCTACTTTTCCCAGGCAACCACATTATAAGAGAGATGATAATTTTCAACAGGAAGTAAAAATGCCATGGATTTTGGTTTCTGCTTTAGCCAGCCATGATTTACTGTGGCCATTTTTTCCTTGTGGTTCCTTCCTAATTCTGCAGCTCTCTGAGGAATAGGGCTTGTGCAGGGCTTGGCCGAGTGCTGAAGAAGCAGTCAGCTCCTTGGTGCAGAAATGAGAGACTCCTCCTGAACAACCAGCTGCAATTTTCAAACTGATTTGGATCTCTCCAGAGCTTTCAAATGCCACCTTCTTATTCCTGGCATGGAAGAGGATGTGTTAGGGGTGTAGGGTGGGTGTTACAGAGAGATTATCAAACATCTGCCAAAGGGTAGAGTTTGTTAGAGTGGTACCTTATTGAATTGGCATGTGTGTCTTCAGACTGAGTTGTGAGGTGTTTCTGGTGCTCAGATGTTTGAGGTGGATTTCAAAAACACAGAAGGAGCTGGGGAATTGGTGGGGTAGTGCCCCTGGAGAGCAGGAACTGGGGAAGAAGTTGAGAAAACTCAGCAGCCTGACAGAGAAACTGTTGAAGGCACAAGTTGAAGTTGTCCCAGTGCAAAAGAGCTACAGGAAGAGATCAGCTAAAGAAAATCACAGAGTCGTCAGCAAGGTGAAGTTCAAGACGGGAGAAAAGTAAAGCTGTAAGGATTTAAAATGAATGGGTAAGCAAGATGAAAATCTGAGAGCTAGGGTGAGGTGGGACTGTCAAGGACCCCAAGAAAAGGCTGAAATTGTTCCTTGTGAGTGAGGAGAATTTCCCCCACACTGGAACACAAATGCCAATCACACCTGATAAGGGACAACATCAGCTTCTTAAAGAAAAGAGCCTTTGAGGGCTAATGGAGAGCAAGTGACATGCCAGAACATAAGGGCAAGGCAGAGGTGGTGACAAGGAGGAGCTTGTTTTCCCTCTGTGAGTAAGACCCTGTGGATAAGGTAAGTAGACACCATGTCTTCTGCCTTCACCAAGTTGTCTGCCACTACTCATATAGTGAGCTGGAGAGGCGATCGCTGTTTGAGAATTACATTTCAAGGGGCAAAAAGACCACTGAGAGGGAGCAATAAGAACAATCAGAGGTCCAGAAAACATGGCCTCTGTGGAGAGACTGGAAGAATTAGGTTTTGTTTAGTCTAAAGACGAGTAGACTGAGGAACAGGACAGCAGACATCAAATACATAAGGTAACCGCAAAAAGGAGAGAAATAAAAAAAAAATTTCTTTGAATTTGCTGTGCATCAGAGGTCATTGACTGACTTAAACAACAACACTGGAAATTTTGGGTAGTCTCTAAGAAAGATAATAAATATGAATCAGGACTTGGGTATTGCCTGAACTGGATCACTAGGGAAGCATGTGGTGTGGTTATCCCCAGAGGACAGCAACAGGTTAGAGAAATATTTGCCCAAATGGGCTAGGTACAGACTTTTTATTCCTTTGGTTGCTTTGAAGATGTTCCCTCCTCAGTTTCATGTCACTCTCATTTCACAGGAATCCTTTAATCTCTGTTTGGTTTGCTCAGGGGAGGCAGAAGGGGAAGAGAAAGGGGGATAGTCAAGAACAGCGGTTTGGGGCTGGTGGTTTGCTGGAGCCTGGGGCACGCTGCCTCATTGGCAGAAGGTGATGGAGTGGAATGGGCCTGCCACCATAAGGTTTCCATTTACCATCCAGGGGTCCACACCACTACTGGAAAACCTTGGGGGGCCTTCAAGCATGAAAACCTACTGGGTGAGCTCACCCTGGGAGTCCTTCCCAGGCTGGATTTCTCTGCTTTCTGTAGTGCTAAGTGCTTCAGCATGGCAGGGACAAATGTGATTGTTCACTGCTTGGAAAGAGCTTGCTGGCCCATGGATGCCTGCCCAAAATGAGCATTGTGCTGCCCAGCGTTGGCCATCCCACCATCTCTCCCCTGGCAGTGCCAGAGATGCTCTGTTTGTCCTGGGTGCAGCCAGCACTGTGTGGGCCATCTGCTCTTGACCCTTTCCTGCCCTTTGTTTTCACAAGAGGCTCTCACAAATGTTTGTCAGAATATTTCTGCTTGTCTATTGTTGAGACTTTAGTTTGTACTTTAATTTGCCTAACGGGCTGGCTGTGGTTATGCCAAAGGCCCCACCTACCCTTATCAGATTCTTCTGGCTCTGAAGGCTGACTGGCTCCTGTTGTCCTTGTTTTGAAACAAGCAGAGATGTTTGGAGATGCACTTGGAATCTCTGATTAAACTCCACTATCAGATCCCCTCTTTTATTTCTGAGACTAGCTTAATCATATTAATTTTTCTGTGAGGCTTCACCTTGGTGTCTACTTTGATCATAACCTCCTTTGGACTTTTTTTGGTGCTGTGCTTGTGGCTTTCTGCTTGGCTTGGACTGGTGGTGGTGGTGCACTGGGATGCTTAGAGTGCCTGAACAGTGACTTTTATCCTCAACAGCTGCTGATATTAACTGCCGAGTCTCAGTGATGTCATGGGTTTGATTTTGGGGGCGAGCTTGAATGACTGGCATAACCTGGTGCCTCAGCTTAGCGTTGGTCAGATTTTTTGGCAGTGAAATCCTGATGGTCATTTCACTGTCCAACATTTCTGCAATCCTTTGAAGAACCTCTTGTCACTCTGCAAGGGTGTAGCCAAGAAGGAAATGTTTTAGAGATGGAGGAGCCTGGCCTTTTGCAAAGGCCTTCTGCTCTCTCAAGTGAGTTATCCACACAGATTGTGTGCCACAGCTAACAAATGACAAAGCAAAATTACTGGAGGCTGTGCTTTGGGTAGTCAGTGTTTAAAATTTTTCTTATTATTTTCAAGATATTTTTGTCTTTAATTCCACCTACAGCTAATAATAATGAATTATAGCAAGGCATGTGGCATTTTTGCCTTTTCATTTGAAGTTCTCTGAGTTAATGTTCCCTCCGCCTCTCCTTGTATCACTTGTCCCCTGATGGAGGCAGGGAAGTTGGCTCTAGAAGAATATGAATACTCTGGATCTTTTGTGTGAAAACTGCAGCATGGCCAGTGTTTAAAACAGGCCAAACCCATTGTTTGTGCTCCATGCACCCAGCTGGGGTATGCCTGCTCTGAAATGGGGTCAGTCTGCACTGAATGCCCATGGAACCATGAATTAGGGGTTCCATGCCACCCTGGGTAAGGTCATGCTGAGGCCGCTGACATTTTAATCAGCATTTCATAACTAATTGCCTGGCCAGAGCTATCTTGTTATCAATTAACATAACCCTGAATGTCAGGAAGTAACTGTATCTCTAACTCCCTAAGGCTGGCTTCTGGGTCTGTGAAATGGCTGGATTTCCTCACAGGGATGGATTACATGTTTACATCTTCCCTGCTGCCAGAGTGTGTAGTGAGGATGACCCAAGTAAGCAACAGTAACGTCTTCGTGTTCCCTCTCTCTCCTCCTTGTCTTATTTATGCTACAAAAGAGGAAAAAATCCCTCTTGTATGTGAGCTCTTGGAGCAGGCTGGAAGATATGCACATTGCAGACACTGTACTGCTTGAATCCAAGAAATCAGAGGGAAAAACAATAAGCAAAAGCATTTGGGAACCTTTTGAGAATGGACACATTTCCAGACTTCAGGAAATGTCCGTAAGTGGATGGGATGATTTCAATGATCCTCTCGGTCCAGAGAGCACTGCTGTCTCAAGGTGGAGAGTATCTCTGTCATCAGCAGAAGGCCTCTCACCCAACCAACTCCTCTATGTCCACCTTTTAACATCTGGTAGTCTGGAACATGAGACTTTCCAGATTAGGATAAATTTGACCCACTTGCAAAACTAAGCCTCTCCTTTTCTGAGGCCAGAGAGGCTATAGCGTGGAGGGTGGCATTTTATCTCTCTTAGTGGGTGAGAGAAAAGGAGTCATTGCAGTTCTGTTGGGGTCAGTCACTGGTTGAATGGGCCATGAGGAAGATCAAGTGAGCAGAGGGCTCTGTGGCATGGCCTTGCTGCTCACCACAGGTGTGGTCTTTCTGCATGTGCAATAAGGTGGACCTACCCTTAGGTGACTGCTCGTTTGCTCACTTGGGCTACAGAAAGGCAGAGCTTCTTTAAGGAAGTTTTCTGTCTGTGTAAAAACCAGAGCAGCTGAGAGGGGACAGTGCAGATGGTGCTAATTTGCAGAGGCCATATGTTTGGAGGGACCTTGGGTACCCCTACAAGAATTCTTTGTTTTTTCAATGTTCAGTTTCAAAGGTACTCTGGAGGTCTCCTCTTTGCAGGAGACCACTGCTTCCTCCCACTCGTCCACTCCTGACTTGTTTTGTCCGTCCCCTCCTCCATCCCCTGCTGCTCCGCAAGCCTCACAGCTGGATAAACAGCGTTTGCAGTCACTTACAGCCCTCCGGTGCCTTCCAGCGAGGCGCCGGCATGGAGAGATGCTTCCTGAGCAGTCTGCCGTGGGCGGACAGTCGTGCTGCAGCCCGTGTGCCAGCACCGGCATCGCTCTGGTCCCAGCAAGATCAAGCTTCAAAACACACAGGGTCTGGAGGTGCTAATTGCAAATGTGACTCCTCTGTCTGTGCAAGGCTGAGGAATTTGGTGATCTGGAAGCTCCGGGTCTGTCTGCTGGCTGGCCTTCACTGTGGAATGGGCTTGGAAACGTTCACAGTAGCTTTTATCATTTCTTTGTTGACTCATCTTTTCTCTGTTGGCTCTTTATATGGAAAGAGGACCTAGCACATCTCCTGTGCATCACCACCTCTGTCTCACCCCAAAAGAGCCTGCTGTAAGGAGAGGAGGAACCCCCAATAGGTGCAATTTGTACTCATGGCTGTCAAGATTGTTGGCTCCTGGTTGTTTGTGGAGCTCTTTGGAGTTCACCACCAAGACCTGGCCCACATGGGGGCCTGTTTCCACATAGTTGCCCCAAACTGGCTGGGCCTGCAAGAGACATGTGACATGGGGACTACATGCAGTAGTGGTGTGGTGACTCTGTTGCAGTTCAGATGGCTTTGTAAAGGGTCCCATGCAGCCTGTGGGTTTGTTCCTCTGGCTTGCAGGGCTGTCAGCATCCCTGTCTGGGACAGAGCAGCTCTGCCAGAGCTTTGGCCAGGGCCAAGCTCACTGCACTGACGGCTGGTTGGAGCTGTTGAGAGTAGAGGCTCAAGAATCTCCGTCCTCCTTTACCAACTCTCTCCTCTAATGTGCATTAATTCACTACTTGTATTAAGGACCGAGCCACTTTAGAACCTCTGCACCACCTTGCCATTTATCACTGTGCCAGAATATGACCGAAGCATTCTCCTGAAGCTTTATTTTGCTTTGTAAAATGCCCTATGCTTTGCAACAGTTTATCCAGCAGCACCTCCTCCCTTCCTGCTGTCTTCAGGCCATCTTTCCTCCTCCTCCTCCTTCTCCTCCTCCAGCTCATGCAAGATGATGTTGCTTTTGGAAATGACTGTCTGAGGGCTTTGCTTTCTCCTGAGTCACACGGATGATCCCGGCATTTGAAGCCCAGTCCCTGGATGGTCTCTCCCGATTGACTTATTGCAGCCAAGACTGTGTCCCTGCAGCTCTCTGATGAGTGTTTACACAAGACTGTGCAGTTCCCTTCACATAGCCATTAATTTTATAGGGGGCACATAACAGAGATGGGCCTCCACTATTCCTCCCGCCTTTGTTCTGTGTGGGGTGTGTGGCCCAGAGCTGCCGGCATTGCTGATTTACTCCGCTCTGTGGATGGAGCTTCTGGAGCAAATGAGCTTATGTTTGCTCTCAGAGGTATGGCAATACCATTACAGGCTGTGCTGCTGGTTGGTTGTGTTTGGGCTGGAAGGGCAGGGATGGATCAGGGCTTGCATGACTTCAAGTTGTTCTTTTAATGTTAGCTCAACAGTTCAGTGCCCCAAGTCCATGAAGACAGGTAGGTGGGTTATTGAGGGTCTATAGTGTTGCTAATGGAAATAAAGTCCATGTATTGGCAAGCTGTAAGCCTTGACCTTGTGGCAGGGCACTCAGTCTAAACAAAATCTCTCCAAAACAGTTTTCTCACAGAACTTTATTGTCATCCAAGCCAGACTCAGAAAACTCTCTTTGTGTTTTTTCTTCTTCTCCCAGTCTGGCATAAATTAAGATTCCAGCATCAGTCTGACCTTGCCCTCCTAAGAGGACTGTCTGATCAGAAGCCCTTTTGTTGCTTAGATTTGGTGTACCAAGTAGGACAGTGACCTCAGCATCAACACTGGTGGTAGGTGATTGCCAGGCCAACCAAATCTGGGTTGGCCCTTAGCTGCTGTCCTAAATTTGATTGGAGTTGTTTTGAGTTGTTGAACTTTCCAGCTGTGAGTGTTGACTTTAGCTCTGTCAGCCATCATGAAAGTGGTTATTATTTTTTGTATTTTAACCAAAAATTACTTTCTAGAGATAACCTCTTCCGATCAGCCACAGTGAAAGCCGTGTCTAACAGTGGCATTTGACAGGGCAGTTTCAGGTCACTAAACCTGGTACGAGAGAGTCATACTAAGTGAGTGGCTTCCAATGTGGAAAACATTTGTTCATCCAGAGTCTCCAGTTTCTTTTGTGGACTTTCAGCCAGGGGCATTTTCAGGATGACGACGTATTCCGCAGGTGCTCACCGTGACATCCGCCTCCCATGCAAAGAGGAGCTTGCTGCCTGTTATCTGTCAGCTCGCCTGTTTTACTGCTTAGCCTTGCTTCTTGGCACTCTGTGTGAAGGAAAAAAAAAAAAAAAAAAAGAAAACAGAATGTCTATAAAGTATGGAAAATGTAGAAACCCCTGACAGTTGTATGGTGTGTCTTGCTTCTCCCACAGAGAGGAAACCACAAAATAGTGAGTCCAGGGGTTTCTTTCTGCACACACAATATCTGTCAGGATTTTGAGAAATTTTCTGGGAACTGATGAAAGAAATGTGCTGTTTAGGCCCTGATATATATATTGTACAACCATTCAGTATGAGGGAGATGCAGTGCTCCACACTAGCAGGTTCCAAAAAAGATTTCCAAAATAAAAGAAACCCAAAGGATTTGAGGAAATTTCTTCCAAGAGGGCAGATTGGCTTCTATGGGATCAGAGGCAGAAGAAAAGGGGAAAATTTGCTTATATTAAAGAGAAAAGGTACCTGATGTCTTTAATAGCTCTAGTTTCCTTGTTAACCATTTCACACCTTCACAAGATTGGCCATGCTGGTGAGAAATGGGTAGGAATTTTGGCAGCCAAGGGGCTCTTGCCTTCTCAAAGTCAACTTTCTCAGCCCCCAGGGGTGGGCAAGATGTGAGGAGGAGTGATATAAATAACAAGTTCCCCACTCTCATGTGTGCTGGAGGGCCAAAACTGAGTTTGACAGTGTCAAGAGCCTAACTTACATGGCCTTCCCAACACAGGGCTCTGACAGGACTGTCAGAGGCTGTCCCGCACTCACAGTGGTTATTAGCAGCTGCTAATTGTGGAGATATCTTAATTAACAAGCAGGGAGCTGGTGAAAGTGCATCAGCGAATGGGAGCAGCCTGAGGATTAAGCCCAAAATATGGTGCAGTTTTTTTTCTAGCTCTTCTTGTTAGGATTTATTGCATAAAAAAATTAATTATTGTTTATTTTTCATCTCTCTTTCAGGTCCACCTGTAAGTACCAAACCTCTACGGTTTTAGAAGCTGTTGGCACGGGGTCTGTGGGGCATGAACTTGCAGCCTCCGGTCTGTGGTGTCTGCTGTGGTAGCCACCTTTGCAGTCTTGGCAGCCTGGGCTATCCCAAACAGCAAGTACTGCGGGAGCTCAGGACTGGATTGGGGTGAGATTGCTCTTGGCTGCAGCTCAGCCTCCGAGGGGGAGCTGGAGGGAGCGCAGGGTGGGGACACGGCAGATTCACGTGGTGCAGTGATGTGTGTGTTACCAGCTGGCCCCACAGCCTCTGGGGGAACCGCCTGTATGTGCTTCACATGCATGGGATGCCACGTGCTGAATGAGATGTGTTTGCAGAAAAGGGAAAGATAGATCACAAACACATGGCAGGAGCTGAGCTGGAGGGATTTGTTCCCTGCTACTCACTCGGGCTGGCTGAACTGCTGGGCCTTCAAGTATAGCTGCGCAACTATCAATTTCAGAGGAAAAATTGTGTTGACAGGTTCCTTTTCAAATGTTAGCTAATGTAAAACCTCAGCACAGACAATTTAGGCTTCAGGAAAATAGCTAGGTTATTGCAGAAATTTTCTCGCAGCTATTACGAGACCCACAGTGAACCAGAAGCAGCAATGCCAGGACTGAAGCCATTTATCGATAGCTCTCAGCATTATAAAGAAACACTGCCTTGTCTCTAGCACGGTCCTTCCAGAGGAAATGGTTTATATGTACAATAGAGGGACCATTCAGGGTTTCTGTGAAGGAACACGAGAAGTTAAACATACGGTAGTCATCTTTTGTCTGTTCACGCAAAAATGTCTTAAACAGTTTGCAGATGACGTCCTGAGTAGTAGCTGCTGCACAACCTATTTTCTTTCCCCTTTCATCAGGCTGAAATGCTATAGACTGAACTCCCACAGATATATGAGCACAGACCTATTTAATGACAGCAATCTTCCAAAAAGTTGCACCTTCTAGGCCAAAAGGTCTGAAAGCATTTCACAGCTGGAAGTCCTGATCCACACAAAACTTCAGCGATAGCTTCTCCCAGGGGCTTTCAGGACTGGCTGCTGAAGTGGATGTATTTCAGCATTAGCTGTGGCTTTTTGGGAGGAGAGCACGTCTTTGCAGGCAGCTGCAACTGGAGTCCCTCTGTGGCTGTCCTTGCCACTTCAGCCTGGGCAGCCCAAATGTTGGCACTAAAAGGATGAGGTGGGCACAAAATTGTTAGCGGTGTTGGCATTTCTATTATCACTGTGAGAAATTAGAGAAAAATCCCTAGATCAACACAGGCATCTTCTAGAGAGCAGTCAGTGCCTTTGTGGGATGAGGAAGACACGTGCTCCAGACTTCCTCTGCAGCAATAAAGGGTTAGAAACATAATATTGTAATGAGAGATTGAAGCCTGGCAGAAGCACATGGGACCACCAGAGAAGTGCTGACATTATATGCTACTGTATCCTGACTTATTGCGACCCCTGAACCTGTCTCTGCAAGCAGCCTTCTAGGACAGGCTGTGAGGAATGCTACAGCCAATGGAAATAACAAGAGGAAGTTGGGTAGACTGAGTGTTCTTAGCCAAAGTGGAATTTGTCTTGGACTAGTAGGACCTTCATCTCATTCAGGACCTCTTGGGTTTCTGATCAGCTGGCGAGCAAGATCAGCTCAGTCACTGTGAGCAAATGTTCATCTCTGAAGAGCCAAGTGAGCCCCACAAAGCACCGTAGAAAATGCTCCCCACCCCTCCTTATTTCTCATGATTGAAATGGAAATGAGTTTATGAGCAACAACCTGGGCTCCTGCCTGGCTGATTGTCATACACATTGCTCTGGATAGCGACCCCAAAGCAATGACCACTCCACATCTCTCTCCCATTTTTGTTTCCCGGCTTGCAAAGAAAAACACGCTGTGTGACAGAGCTTAGCTCCCAGTGTTGGCTTGAGTGTGGAGATGGGCAGAAATACTCATTAGAAATGCTCTGAGCCCTGTTTGCAGTCTAGGACAACGAGGACAAAAGCCAGGGAAATGGATGCGCAACACCACAGCAGCAAAAAGGAACTTCGTGTTCTTCTCTTGCCCAACCAGCACTTCCACCCTTATTCCTGAAATCAGCCAAGGCTTTGGTGACGGCAAGGGCAACCCGCAGTCATGTAAGATATTTGATGAGATTGGGACTAAAAGGGGTGAAGGAAGGAAGGAAGTGATGAAATCGTGCAATAGTCCTTCTGCTGTCTGGACCACATCCGAAGCAAATGATCCTCTCACGGACATTTTCTCTCCCTTTTCTGATCATGCAACATTTCTGTGGCAACTGCAGCAATTCCATACATGAAAAAATAATATTTAGCAGATGGAAACTAAAGAAGAAAGTCAAAGCCCTGTAATTAGCTTGTTCTCCGTGGACTTGCAGATACCTTCAGA
Source organism: Brachypodius melanocephalos (assembly GCA_013398615.1). Classification (NCBI taxonomy): domain Eukaryota; kingdom Metazoa; phylum Chordata; class Aves; order Passeriformes; family Pycnonotidae; genus Brachypodius; species Brachypodius melanocephalos. The sequence continues at coordinate 677,301 of VZSR01003210.1, read as the reverse complement.
GCTTGTGTGGAGAGCTGTGGGTAGAGTCGTGCCAAAAGGAGAGAAAACTTCACAAGCAGGAGATTAGGAAACCAAAGCAATCAGAGCTGATGGTCAAGGAGCTGTGGAGACTTTTTTTAACCATTCTGTTTCCTAAACCCTTCCATGTGATTCCATTACTTTATCAAGCCCTCCCTTCAGTTTGGGGCTAGCCTTTGCTGTTTCGGTGTACTTTGTTCCAGAGCCTCACAGAAAGGCCACAGCTTCTAGTAAATACTTCATTATTTCTGTTTCATCCCCTCATTCTTTCTGTCTGGCAGTACTTTGATCAGGAGGCCCCCAGCATTCCTAAGGTGGTAGAAAGTAGACTTGCATAAAAAATGTGACATAGAATATTGCAAACAGGGCATGGGCCATACAGAGTAGGCACCACAGGAGCTTTGTAGGTCCAAACTTGAAGGGTAGCATAATCCTCATGGACCCTCCTGTGTGTAGGAAACACTACTTTTGAAGATATCTTTGAGGGTCTGGTTGAAGAGGCAAAGTGTGCAGTGTTCTCGCTGATGGGATTTGCTAGTTGCAGCAGGATTTAGAAGGCCTAAGTCACCTTGAGACGAATGTTAAAATCCACAATAACAGTATCTGCATCTGAGTTACTCATGACGAAGGAAGGAGCATGGGTTTTGGAATTACGGCAGCGTGATTTCCTGGTGATGGTTCTCTGCTCCCCAGGCTGCGGCTCACCTGGAGACTGCACGAACCATAGCAGGCAGTTTCCCAGTGAAGGAAATGTAAGTTCTGCTGCTGGCTCTCCCCTGACTCAGGACAGAGGCTGCTGGTTGCCTTTCCTGCTCTTTTAACTCTGATATGGGAGCTTCAGGCAGCTTTTCAGGACTTTGTAACCAACCTACACAGTATCATCCACCCACGAGTGCTCTTTCCTGGCTCCCTGTCGCAGACAACCTTTCCTTATAAACATCTGGCCTTTATTTGCTGCTATTGCTTGGAGGGCTGTAACTCTGCAGAGTCACATACCAGACACAGAGCTGTCATGTACCACTCCAGGTATTCACAGGAGACCTGACACAGCTCAGCCCTGACCTTGGGCTCTTCCTGCTCCAGCCACAGCAAAGATAGAAGAAGCAAATTCAGCTTTTACCTCAAAAACCACGAGGGAAATCAGCCTGGTCTCAGCTCTGGAGGAAAGCAGCATTTAAGGGACTAAAAGCAGAGGAAATCTCAGCATTATCTTTTCCAGCAGCAAAATAATCCCAAGGCCAGATGCCGACACCAGGAGCTCTGTTCAGTGCTGGCACACAGAGATAGGCAAATATTAACAGGACTGAGAACCCACCTAAAACCCTAGAAGAAAGCAGTTTCCCATAATATATCCTCAACAAAACTTGAAATCAAGCAGCTCTTCAGGGTTGCATTCATCTGAAAGGGGCGTTTTGCAAAGTGTATATGGCTCTTCAATTTATCACAGTATATGCTGAGTGGAAAGAAATGCCACCCCATACTGAACAGCTCCCCAGCTCTGCAGAGAGAAGTGGCTAAACTTCCACCAGGGAATGGTTTGATCCCAAGCAATAATGTTTGGGCTTGGGATACACAGCCTTTGTGTACACCCAGAAGAGCAAACAGAGCTAAGTGCCTTCCCCTTCCAGAGAATTCAGATTATGTTCACACGCACTGGGACTGAACATGTAGGGAGTCATGAAGAGATGGCACCAGTGGGGCTGGTGTCTCCAGCTGCAGAAACCAGAAAACCAGGTTTATGTCTACAGACAAAGTCAGCCAGCGGCAGGAACATTCTGTTTTACATAAGGAAACCCCAAACATCACTGGGAACAGAACTGAGGGATTATTATCACGTCATTTTTGCAAAATATAGAGCAAAAGCTACATGACTGCTGAAGCCATAATCATCAAGATCCTTTAGCAATGAGCTGCTATCTTCCAGATCTACACAGCCTTCAGTTTTGGCAACCAGGAATACAGAGGGGGTAATTTTTTTTTTTTTTAAATTGCATAGTACAATTTAGCTGTAAGAGGCAGCCAACTGCCTTGTAGGTAAGTGAGTGAAGAAAATTGTCACTGGTCCCATGTTCATGTGTTTACAAGGCTCCATTCAGTGTCACCTGACCCAAAGTCGTTCCCAAAACCACTGTTAGGATCACTCACTTGCTGACAATGCACTGGGAAGTATCTCAAAGGGGTAGAGGACACTGAAAACAGCTGCTCATATGTCTTCTTCCAGACGTGTCTTTTCCTGTGTCAGCTTGTGTTCTCACATTTTTCTCTTGCTTCTGGACAGGACAGTATTTTCAAATCTAAGAGAATTGTGTTTTACAGTGATAACTCTATAAATAAATAGCTAACACCCAGATGACTTCAGTCAAGAAAGAGAAAAATGTGACAGTTTGCCACTGCAGGAAGCCAGTTCCCAGGACCTGGATTTTATGAAGTGTTGGAAACAGGGATTTGTTTGACTGTAGACTCCTGTCCTCCTTTTGCTGCCTAAATTGCTGTATGTAATTTCTGTTGTGAGATGTGTGGGTTTGTCGTTTGTGGAAATGAACTCGTGGCTCACACATCCTAAAGACAGGTTTGGGCACACGCAAACACACTTTACTCTTTAACTTTGTCTCTCTCCCTCTCAAAATCCCTGGACACTTGCACCACAGTGTGAAGCTGCTGCTGTGGCTTAGTTCAGTTGTGCTGTTTTATAACCTTGCTTTTGGCCAGTTACCAATTCCCTCTGATTTTTGCCTTAATTGCCAGGGGGACAAAGGTGCGATGGGAATCCCTGGGCGGCCGGTAAGTCAAACCCTCTTTTGTGTGCCTTGTCTTTCCCACTCTCTTCCAAACCCCAGGATTTAGGGGTGGGGGAGGGTGGCCTTCAGGATAATCCTTGTCAGTTTGGGCAGAACTGCTCTCCCTGAGCCCCACACCTGAGGGGCTTCCCTGGTCTCAGCAGGGTGACCAGCCCTGCAAGCCCCATACCTGCTGGGGAGGTGTTTCCATTTCACCTGCTGTACTATCCAGGCCCTTCTGTGATTCAGCATCCCCCTGTTTGGGTGTCTCCTGCTGCCACCTCATGCACCAGCTGGGCTTGCTAACCCTGGGTTTCCTAACACACAGCCCTGCTTGCCGCTGGCAGCTGCCCCTTCCAAATAACTCTGCCCTGAGCAATGGGGACCATCCCCTGCCTGGCTGAGTGCTGGAGCTGCTCCTTGCTGGGGCATCCTATGGTGAGGGTGGGGAAGAGGACCGGGGCAGGAGCTGAGGCCACCCTGCTCATCCCAGCCCCATAGCCAGGGTTGTGGGGCAGGAGAGCTTGCCTTTGCCGCTGACGCCTGTGTTTGTCTCTCTCTCCCTTTCTCTCTCTCTTCCCTGCACCCTCTTGCTTGTGGCTGTGACGGCTTCCCCTGACCCAGGGACTAAAAGGGCAATCCGGAGAGAAGGTGAGTCAGCTCCTTGTAGCCTGCAGCACCCCCAAACTGTCCTCTTCTAGGGCCAGCCCAAGCTCCCCTGTCACAGTCACAGCCATAGCCACTGCAGCCAGCTTTGGGCTTCCACACCCCTGGGCTGCCCCATCTTCCATGTCAGTGCAAGTATATCTCCCAAATTCTTTCCAGGCCAGTCAGCTTCTAAAGATGCTGTGTTTCTTGTTTATGACAATTTACTAACAGCATAAGAGCCAGTGGGCATATGCAGGGCTTCTCTCAAGGCTTCCTGGATTTTAACCATTGACTTTCTCCCCTCTGGCAGCTCTGCTTGCCCCAACAAACCTGCAGCTCCCCTCTACCTCCCAGGTTAGCCTGATCCCCGGTGCAGGTGGGAGCAAGGAATGTAAGTGGCACAGCATACTATTTCTGACACAGTGAGACCTCTTCCTCCTAAGGAAAGATGATGGGGTAGTTTTAGGCTGTGGGTCACCATCTCAAAGACTGTTTGCTGTGCAGTGAGTTGAGATTTGTATCCACAAAGAAGTGCTGGTTTACAGAGTGATCCTGCTGCTGGCCTCCGTTTCGAGGTGTTTGGCATTTCAGTGTTAGTATGTTTTCCCCAGAGCTGTGAGTGCCTCCCACCTGTGAGAGCAGGGAAATGGAGGTGTTTGGGATTCATGAATAACTGAATATTCATATCCATACTTTCTAAATAGAAATTTAGAAAGGTATGGATATTTACCTGACAAGGAGGGTCATCTATGCAGAACCATACCAGACCCATTTGCTCCTCTTCATAACAGACAGGGAGAAAAACACAACAAGAAGGGTAAAGTAGGATAGAGATTCTTCATCCTTGTGTTCACTGTTTGCTCATTGGAGCCAACCAACATTACCTAACAGATCAGAATTTCCCACCCGAAGCCATTCTGCTTTTTTCTCTGCATATCTTTACATTTGTTTCTGGCCAAAGTTTTCATGAAGGGACAGCAGATAGATAGATACAAACAATGGAAAAATAAAACACTCCTAATTGCCCCTGTTTCCGTAAAGGCCTCCATGAGATCCCTGAGTCATTGGCAGTCCATAGCTTTGTTTTGCAGAGTGCTTTTCTTTCTTGCAGGCTGCTTGGCCTATGGGATGCTCCATCCCAAAGCTCCTCAGCCCTGGGCACTTCTGGAGCTGCCTCTCAGGAATACACCATGTTTCCAAAGAGAGTGACGTGTCCTGCCCATCACACGCTGTGGGTGGCTAGGAGTTGGAGAGACAGCTGTTTCCTTTTCCAGCAAGCACTTTGCTTTGTTTTCATCCACATCTCAATTGAGTTTGAGAAGTATGCAAGTGAGGCATTTCTAGAGGCAACCTAATAAGCTGCCTGCAGCTCCCATTTCCCTGGAGCCCAGCATATCCCTCTTTTCCTTCCTTCTGCAGGACGCAATCCTCCTGGAGCTTGCAGGAAGGAAACAGAGTTTCAGGCCATCTTTCACACTTGCAATGGGGCAGAACCTCTGTTTTGCCAGAAAGTGTTTTATGTGTTTATACTTCTCCTTGCTGTGCAGCTTCCATTTTCTGACACATCTGAGCAGCTCTCGAGGATGTCTTTTCTCCCAAAGTGGCAGGCAGGAGCTAGGGGAGGCCAGAACACCAGCTGCCCCATAAGCCCTGAAGATCTCACACCTAAGGCACCCTCATTTGACCCCAGTCTTGGCAGGAGTATAGTTGTCTTTGTATTTTCCTCTCCTATTCTCACCCCTTTTCCTCTGCTTTGACTCTCTGCAGGGTGCTCCAGGAGAAGCTGGCATGTCTATCATCGGGCCCCGCGGTCCACCCGTAAGTGGCTTTTCTCTCTATTTTTGTCTGACACAGGATGTGGGCAGGTTACTAGGAAAGACTTAGGAGGGGCATTAAGATTCAGCATCAGCTGGAAAGAGCAAAACCCCCTGTATAATGTGGTTCCCATGCTGAGCCAGCCTTGGTTTTGTACAGCTATTATATACTATATATAATGAAATTATAGCTCATATTCTAGAACAAATGAGGAAGCCTTCCCTCGGCAAGGAAACCAAATTCCTGCATTCAACAAGCCCCCTGATTCTACTGAAGAGCAGAATCAGAGCTAAGCCTAACCCGGTGGCTGGGGAGCTGACGAAGACAAAAGGGTGGTGCAGAGGACTTTGTCATGTACCCAAAATCGTGGAAGATCTTTGTCGGTATGGTTACTGCCTATCTGGCTGATAGGCAGTAAAAGTGTCTCTACGAGGTGCAACGAGTCAGCCAGACAAAACTTTTTGCCAGGACAGGGTCATAAAAAAAGACCAAGAAGAAGGTTTGGAGTGTTTACGTGCCCTAAATGCTGGATGCTTCTTGCACTGCGGTTCAGCCATCAAGCCTCTGCTTTTGTGCGAATGCAGCCAGACCTCTCCACTCCATCCCTGCATAGCCTCCATTGGAGATTTCCATGAAAAAAGACCTGGAGATTCAATTCTCTCCCTCCCAGTGGGCACTTCCGATTTTGATTAACCTGTGAAGAGCACTGTCCTTGACCCGCAGAGGGGACGGGCTGCTGGCAACCTTTGTTTCACAGCGGAGGTCAAGTGAGAGAGACCTAGGCAGTGCGAACACTTGGCTACATCTGGCTTTCCAATTAACTTCCCAAAAGCCCCATGACAAGTGTTTCTAATAAAAAACAGCTTTGCCGGTCCCCAGGCCCACCTGCCGGGGATGCTGGAGTTTGAGAAGCGACAGAACCAAAGCCCAGGGCCCAAATGTGTCTCCCCAAGGGTTTTATGCCTAGCAGATGGTCCCTGGCCACGTGTCCAGGCAAGGAAGAAAGGCTGGCAAGTCTCTCAAGCCAGAGTCTGAGCAAGACCACCCTGCTCCACAAACAGCAGATTTTGGAGGGTAAGTGCCCCATTGCTTTTGCTGTTTCTCACAAGCTCTGGCTCTCAGCCTTCTGAGCAGTGGAATTATAATAATCAGAGAGAAAAGCCGTTAGTTCCTGTCCATATAGGTCCTGCAAAGGAGACAGTTTTCTTGAAGGACATGTGCCTGGGCTGCAGGACAATTTTCTCTGCTTTGATGCTACTGTTTGAGAAAGTGCAGAACACATTGCATTTTTAAAGCAGCAGAAAAATTAGATGACAAATGGTATCTAAACCGGGGTTTTGCCTACACCAATCAAAGCCCTGAGGTGCCAGGACTGGCCCAACACCACACTTTCCCCCTGCAAAGCCTACTGTGAAGATGATCCAGTTTCCTGGGGAGCTGGTGATAGGTCAAAAGGATGGCTGAGCACTGAAGACAAACACGGAAACCCTGGCCAAGGGGCCACTTGGAAAGATGTGGGATGACAAATAGTTTCCAGATTTTTGTTTGGAGGTTAAAGTTTTTGCTTGAGCTCAGAGCTGCTTAACTCCTGGCCAGAGAGGGACAGTGTGCCGATAGTGGCAGAAACAGACAGTCTCCATGATTTGGCAGCTCCCGGCATTACATACTTCATACAATCAACATTTTAAAAAGGAGACAAGGAAAACCAGCCACCCAACAAAAACAGTCTCTTGGAATCACTCGCTGCTGAACTGTTGTCTTGGCATGATACTGTGCAAATCATTCTGCTGTCCTCCAAGGGGAAAGAGGCAACAGTCTGTAGTCTACAGAGGATGCCAAATTGCACCATTTCCAGGTTTTTCTCCCTAATTCTTTTTTTAGCACTTTTTGTCAGGGAGGTGTCCAACAGGGAGCCAAAATTAATGAATTCTGGCTAGGCTCTTCTTGCTTCTTGCCTTTTCAGAAGCCAGCAGTGGACAGATCCTTTAATTTATAGCCTATCTTCCCTTCTGGTCACCAGCCAACAGGGCCAGGTGGTTTTGTGTGTATCTTGCAAAGCAAAGCTGACCAAGTTCAACTTTGCAGAACTAAAGAAACAGCGCAAATGTGATTAGGTCCTGCTAGCATTGTGTACAAAACCAGAACTCTTCAGTGCGACATGACAGATTTTGTGGTAGGGGCATCCCTAAACCCTGCAAAGAGACTATCTGGGCCCATCCTCTGCAGGGATAAACCTTCACTGAGTCTCTCTGCAGACAAAGGGTGGCTGGAGATGTTATGTGAAGGTGAAGGTTTTGCCTCAGTGTAGCTCTGAGGTCTCCCAAAGGATTGTTGTTGCTTCAATGTGGCAAACCTCAACCTCACAGTCCAAGAGGCCCATCCCCTCCTTCCCCTTCCCTTCCCTCAGCACCACATGGGAGCATTCTAGTCAAGGCAGAGATGCACCCTGTTTATGCCCAGCTGTTTCCTAGGAAACCCCTGTGGGACTCCAACAGTCATGGTAGCTCAGATTGCTCAAGAAAGCATTTTTCTTTCCCCAAAATGAGAGAACACAAGCAAGCTGGGCATTTTGGCATCATAGCATAGCTTTCAGGGAAGGCAAGATACCATAGTGGTCACTTGATGAGCGTGGCACAGGATTTACCTCATCCTGTTTCTATCTACACGAGTGTCTGCTGAAGTCTGGCCCAAATGGACCATATGCTTCCTGACCTGGCTCATACTTTTTGGGAAACAGACTGCAAAATCCTTAAATGAAGTGGTATCTTTCCTGGATACCAACAAAGCTATGGTAACTGTGACCTGGGATGTCACAGGCCCCAAAAATCAAAGAACTACAAAAAATTAACAGCCAGGACATTTTCTCTTTTTTTGGTGTTCTTAAGTAGGGGATGAAGAACCAGCCAAACATGTGCCAAGCCAGTGTTTGCTGTACCTGATCCCAGACTGGGAGCCATAGCTAGCTAGCCAGGAAGGGGTGGGGGGAAAAGTTTTGGTACTCATGTTTCTCTCATCACACAGCCTAACTCCTTTTTGTCTTAGCTCTCAGAAGATTAGGAAAAAAACAAAAACAAAAACTAAAAACAAGCCAAAAAAACTCCAAAAAACCACTCCACCAAAAAAAACAGAAGAGAAAAAACAAATCATCTCCAGAATTATATGTGAGGAAAATGAATGAGCTGGGACATAAGATGAGGGAAGGAGGAGAGGGATGGCTGTATTTAGACATCAGTGACCTGCAAGGCTTGTGTAGCCCAGAACAGCACCCTGCATTAAACATCTCAGGTTTATGGCAGAAAGAATTGCCATAAAATGAGCTCAGCCTCTGGAATATCCTCCAAAAGCCTAACATATGGGCCAGGGACACCCATTTAATTAATGTATAAACTTCAAGGAAACTGCTTGCAATCCAAACTGGAGCTGCTCCAGCATTTTCTTGGCCCTGTGCAAATTGGAGTGGGGAGGAGAGATTTCCCCTCCTTCCCAAGACACTTTCCCCTTGGAGGGGAATTGGGTATTTTTTCAGAGAGCTGTAGGATAATTGGTCAGAGGCTGGAGGAAGGGCTCTGTAGAGAGAACTTAGGATCCATCAAAATTCATTTCAGTTCCTCTAAACTGCTGTCTCTGTTTCATCCTTCCCAGGGACAGCCTGGAACAAGAGGTTTTCCTGGATTCCCGGTAAGTGTAACTCTTAATTTATGAGGTACGGATGTGTGATATTACTAGGAAGCCTCCTAAGTGCTTGCTGTATCTCATCATTTCTTCCTGAAACCAATGACCTGATCTGATATCACCGAAAAAAGCAATTTTTTCTTCATTTGTTTTTCTGCTTCTTTTTTTTTTTTTTGCTTTTAAATGATACTTAGGGAGAAAACAAAACAAAACAAAACAAAACAAAAAAACCAACAAACCAAACCACACAACTCTGAAGCGAAATTAATTTAAAAAAAAAAGCCCCAAGTGTTAAAATAACACAGTTAAAGCCAGATTTGTTTGGTAAAAGAAAAGCATCCTAAGAAATACCCCTATCCCCAAAAAAGAAACAACTTCTAGATAGGGGAAATTCCAACTTTAATTGAACTTTTAGGTGATATTCCAATACCAGAAAATGCCTGGATCCAAAAAGGGCCCTGCCTGTTGAGGGTCAGCTGGGGACTGTTCAACTAGGCTGAACACCCTGGTCATGCTAAAGTGAAAGGACATAAGACATGAGCACAGTTTCAAGGGAACAGAGATGATGCCCAGGAGAGGACAAAACATACTTCATTTCAGTCCTACCGTTGCTGGCAGCACTCTCTGAAGCACTGAGGCTGCTGAAGGACTCGAACAGTTGCTATTTATTCATATGCATTTATGCTGGACAGCTCGGAAGCCTGAGGCAGACACAAACAGCCTCACATGCCTGCTCCCAGCAGGCAGCTCAGCTGCTGCTCCAGGACACTGGATGTGCCAGAGCAGGTCTGCGGGGCAGACTCCCGCCTGGAAAATGGGAGAGATTGGCAGCCCCTGACCTGTCTGACCGGGCTCCACGGCTCTGGCCGTTGTGAAAAAGGGGGCTGTGAGCTGCCCCTGGGCTGAGGAGAAGCAGATCTCTGCAGGCCCTTGTGCTCTTTGGCTTTTGGAGGAGCAGAAAACAAAGCAGCCCAGCTCATGAGAAAGTGCTGGGTGGGACAGTTCTGCAGAGCCTGTTTCTCATCAAACAGTACCTTCAGCATGTGCTGAGCTGCATGTCACCTCTTCCCTGGGACACTTTTATTATTCTGTCATTTGCAAAAATCCCTCTTCCCCTAAAAGTGGGTCCCCTTGTAAATCAAAGTCTTGAGAAAACTACTGATATTCAACTAGATTACAAAACACTGTAAAATCCTAAATTCTGAGATTTTTTTTTAAATTTTTTTTTTTTTTTTGCAAATTCCCTATGAATCCCTCACTGCTTCTATTCCTGTGTCCAGCATTGCTGCTGAAACGTGCTGACAGTGAGCAGGTCCCTGCTGAAGGAGTTTGAAATCTGGGCTGGTACTCGGTGGGCCAGGGACCTGCCAGGACTGGACAGGAGGGCAGGGAGTCACCTCACGTCACCCCAGGCCATGCAGTGCTTCCTGGGGCAGATGGACAGACACCCTGGGGAAAGCATTTCTCATCATTTTTCATCTTTTATTTCAGGGCCCTATTGGCTTGGACGGCAAACCAGTAAGTAAAGAACTTCTCTGCAAGCTTCCTGCCCTGCCTCCTGCTGGGTCCCACCATGCTGCCAGCCTGTCTTACACCCTATGTTTTTAGGGGATTATTTTGCAATGCCATGCACATGCGTGGATTAAAAGAAAATTAGGAGGTTGGCAGGCAGGAGGATGCCACAGATGCCTTGAGGGAGATGCAGGAGTCAGGAGATTAAGGAAGGCAGAGCATGGCCTATTCCTTTCTAGGTAAACCTATAAAATAGCAGTTCACAAGTGCAGCAGCCTGGCTGCTGCAAGGAAAGCCTTAGCAGGTGCTCCCACTCAGAATCAGACAGGCAAAGCAGGTCCCTGAGGTATCAACCCTCTGCCTTAGCCAACAGCTTCCTTCTTTCTGCTGCTGTGCTGAAAAGAGCTGCAGTAGAGGAGGGAAGGATCCTAAAGACCTCTGTGAGACCTCCATACTGTCCTTAGAGATTTGCAGTAGAAACCCAAGTTCTTCTCATCCTTCAGAGAGTTGGAAACAAATGAGCTAATTCTCCATGAACCCAGTGGACATGAAACCCATAGCTTCATGTAGCTGCCATGTAGCCAGGTTCCCCACCATACCCCTCCAGTACTGTAATGGAAAAGGAGCTGGTAGCACATACCTCTGGCTTCTAATTTCCTGCAGCAGGATCCTGGTCTTGCCATGAGGAAAAATGGCCTCTTTTTGCCATCACCCTCAAGAGAGATGCAGCAACACCTTTCTTGTACTGCTCTAGGTACACGCACTTCACTCAGCAGAAGCTGTTAAATCAACATCATCTAGAGTCTGCAATGGCCAAAGCTGACCTGTGTTTCCTTTCTTTGGCAGGGCCATCCCGGACAGAAGGGAGAGATGGTAAAAATACATATGTTTGTCTGTGGGTGGTGGGTTGGTTTGAAATGATGTGCCTCAGCTGGAAACAAGCTCATGAGCAGGGTAGCAATCTTACTTCAGCTGATGCACTAGCTGCATCCCTAATTCTGTAACTTCATAATAGCAGTGCTGGGATGTGTGTCTGTAATTTTTGCATTATGGCTATCACATTCATCATGTCACAACAGCAACTCTCTAGTTACGCATGGGATGTGTTTTCCTTGCAGTTAGCAATTATGTTCTTTAAATATACTCTGGGAGCTGACATTTTTTGTGGTTGGCCTCATAGAACAAGAAAAAGTTGATGGAAAGACTTCTGAAAACCAATCTGGCAGCTTTCAACTTATCTAACAACAACCAAAAAAAGCAGATTTTTTGTATTAAATGTGGTTCCCCCCCCCACCCCCTTGAAGTTCTGTTTCATATGTGCATCATACTAAAATGCTTTTGGTTGAAAATTATAAACTTAGACTGCACTTTATGGAAGCCCAAATGCTGTCTTGTCCTCTTGACATCTCTGATGATGAAATCTCAAATATGAGTATGTCAAGAGAGAGGCTCTGTAGTCACCTTCGTTCACTAAAGTGTTGAATGTTTTCTTCTGCTAATTCTGTAGCTCTGTTTTTTGAGCCTGAGTGTCAGTACAGCCCTCTGGCAAGCACATGTTGAAGATCCCCCTCCCCACTCCCCCGTTGCGCAATCCCAGCTCAGGCTTCAGTCCTGGCTGCTTCTGGTTCCATCCCAGTGCGTTGTCGGCCGAGGAGACGCGCTGTCAGCTGAGGTCCTGGGAACAATAAGGGTGTGTTTTCCTGATGATTTTTCCCCCTATCCTTTTAGTATTTCCCCCCCGTGGTGCAGCCAGAGAATGTGTGCATTTTTGCTCCTCCAGAGTAACAAAGGGAACTCGGATCTCTCTTGGGAATTTTCTTCACAGTCGTTTTCAAAAGCTCAGTTTTTCACCTACTCCATACCCTGTCTTTTTTGTCACTGTAAATGGAAAACCATCCCATGTTGAATTCTGTGTTTCTTTAAAGGGTGCTGCAGGTCCCAGGGGAGAACCTGTAAGTATCTCATCCCTATCCCATCTCTCCCCCTTTCCCCTTGCATTTGCTGAACTCCTTCATTTACTGAGGCCTTTTTGGATCACTTTTCTTTTATAGGGACTCCCAGGACAAAAAGGAGAGAAGGTAATTTCAGTGGGGGCCTTGTTAAAAGAGAGGAAGGGACTTGGTGGACTTGGTGCTGCTTGATCTGGCTGTGAGTGAGGAGTACCAAGAGCAGAGGGCTCAGGGGATCGGAGACAGGAGGCAGGGTTCTTATTGGGTGCAAATTGGCATAACTGCATTGAGTTTGATACAGTCACAATGATTTACACCTTCTGGATCTGACCCTGCGTGCCTATTTTGGTCGCCTCTGTTTGTGATTTAAACTCTTCCCTTTTTAATCCTCTTCTTTCACAGGGTCAGTGTGCAGAGTATCCGCACAGGGTAAGTCATTATCGTTATTATCCTCTGTCCCGTGCCTTCCTGCATGTTAATCCTCCTTTGTTTGAATGGCTTTTTGTTGGAAGTAGAGATCGTTTCATTAACAAAATGCGTCATCTGGGCCCCCAGGGCAGTGCTTGGCTGATGGATGTGTTTCACAGAAAAGCAGCAGATAAGGTTTTCCAGGAGGGATGTTGGTTCTCCGATCTGTTCTGCCCACCAGAGCTGACCCCTAGATAGCCGCTGTCAATTCTGCTTCCTGGAGGTGCTCCTGTGTTTGTGCTGGAGAGGGAAAGGTCCACATCTTCACCCCAAAGCCCAGTGAAGCCTGAGAGTTCTGAAGGAGTAGAGGTCACCCACCCATGCCTTGAGCTGCTGCCCTGGCTCCGTGCTGCTTCCACAGCCTGTGCTCTGGTTGTGTGGCTGGGAGCAGTGTGGGGTTTGAAGACCTGGGGAGAACTCTGTCATCACCCCTCCCTTTTTCTTCTCCCTCATGCTGGTGTCATCCCTGCATGGAGACAAGGGGAAGGGTTATGCTCCCTTCCTGGGGGTAACCCGGCATCCCCTGGCCATGGTGGTCTGTCGGGTCCCCATGCTGGTCCCCAAGCTTGATGGACTTTCTGCCTGCAAGGAAGAGGCTGAGTGGGAGGGTTGATGCCAGCAACTGTTTAATGAAAGCCAGGATGTTGCCCCACCTGCCCCTTCAGCTTGGCCTGACCAGTGTGTGCTGCAGCCAAGAGTGGAGAGAGAACATCATGGGGTTTGAGGGGATTTAACCAGTTCTAAAAACAACTGGAGTGCTGAAAATCCACTGGAAATGCATTGGAACGACATCATATGAAGTGGCTGGAATTTGTAATCTGGGTGTACAGGGAGACAAGCTTAAGAGCTTTCTGTTTGTTTTTGATGGGCCTCTGGATAATCAGCTGGGCTCTGGTCCCTGGCCCGGAGGGAGCAGGGTTGGAGCAGCAGAGGCACTGGAGAGAGATCTGGGCTGGCAGCAAGGGAGAAGGGGGCCATGGGTAAGTGCCAGTCCCCCTGCAATAACAGCCGGTCAGCTGTGTTTATTTAGTGGGCCGGCTCACTGGATTGTTATGTTAAAAAGAAGCCAACAACACTGGTCACCCGAGCAGTGTCCTGAGTTCCAGTTACAGCCCTCTGACTGTCCCCAGTGCTCAAGGTGAAAAGCAGTGGCAGGACCCAAAGCAACACTGGGAAGGGAGCTGGTGCATCCCTAGAAACAGCCTGGGCTCAGCCCTGGGGGCAGAGGCACACTGGTTTGGTGGGTCAGGATTGTAGGGTGACTGATGAGCTGCAGGGCAGTGGGAGAAGGGTGGGTACAACGCCTCACATCCTGGCAGTGTTTCCTTGCCTCTCATGGAGATACTTTTGGTCTCATGAGGCACCAGGCTCAACACAAAAAGCCCATGAGTTGTTCAAGGCTGAGATATGCTCACGGGAAGGGTAACTGTCCTCGGATCAACTCAAGGACAGGCTGTCCTGACCTGCAAGTTCAGGGAGTCAAGAGGCACAGACCAGCCAGCAGAGGTGCAGTTCTCTTTCTTCCTCCCTGAATGACACTTAATATGGACCTTGTTGCAAAAATGTGACACTGCTGACCAAATTGCAATTCATTTTTCCTTTTCTGTTTGATAAGGTTCTTTGTCAGATGTTCTGGGTGAGGAAATGAAAACCAGCATCCTGACAAACCAGGGATGTTGTTTCAGTTTTGTTTCATATTTGTTTTCTTAGGAAGGAAATAGAAGGTTAGGATATGTGCCTTGGCTCTTGTTGTAGTTTCCTCTTTTTTTTGTCTTTTTTTGAGTCTGTGTGGCCTGTGCTGTTGTGAGGGATTAGCCCATGCATTGGGTCTGCCCACTCAGGGTGGGAGGGCCACTCAAGCTGCTGCAAAGTGCCACTCAGAGAAATGGAAGGACCAGCCGTGCTGCATTTGCTCTCAGAAATGATGTTTGTCTAACTGACCCCATTTGTCTCATGTGTGTTCCCTGTTCCCCAGGAATACCTAAGTACCACCCTTGCAGCCCTGCGCTCTAACCAGATCCTTACGCTGAAGGTTTGTGGGTAGCAGTCTGAAGGGACCCAGTTCTGATGCAAAGGCTCAAGTGCAGATCCAATATTGCACGCTGCCTTCTGGAAAAAAACTTCCCGTTGGAACACAGAGGGGGCAGGGCAGGAGTTGCATGGAAGTGCCTTCAGATTTCTTCTCTAAACTCTCCCACCTGCACCTGAATCCATTGCAGAGTCTTGTCTTGCCTGTTTTCAGGACTTGTTCTCTCCATTTTCCTCTGTATCCTTTCCAGCATCCTCCCTCAGCTTCCCTGTAAGCTGCATAATATTTCAGATACTCTTCAGCACTTGAGCAGCCAGGCAAAGCCAGCTTTGCTGCCTTTCCTGAGCTAAGAGGTCTCCTGCATCGTCTTTTAGAGAGGGGAGGTTTGCCTTTGGATAAAATCAGCCCAGCTGAATTTCCAGCAGCACTGCTTTTGGAGTGATAGCTTATGGCTATCTGGATTAGTGCATTTGAACACAATCACCTGATCATGATGCTGCAAAAATTGGGTTACCACCTCTCTTTGCAACAGGACTGGGTCTTTGCTTTCACTGCACATATGAAGGACAATGTTTGAAGGGAATAAAATGTTCTGCTTGGAAGTGCACGGTTTCTGTGGTGGGACACCTGTGGGCACACCTCTGGGACCTGAGTGCACAGCTCACGTGGGGAAATATCAAACGTGGGCATGTTTTTGTGCCCAGGCATGAAAAGGATCTCTCACTTCTCCCTGTGTAAATCAAGAGCAGCTTCAATGGAAAACTGATAGGAACAGGAAAGTGGATCAGGCCAGAGTAGCATTCCTGGGCCTGGAGCCGGCATGGTGGGTGCCAGGGTGACAGCAGCAGCATGCAAGTGGAAACTGGATACAGCAAAAGGATGAACAAATGCTCCTGAGCTTTAGTGCATTTGATTTCTGTGCGTCCGGGTCAGCTTTGTGCCCTAAGGCAGCATTCCTGGCTATAAGCAGTCAGAAGGTGATGATACTGTTGAGCAAGGGAAAACAAAGCTCAGGCTGCCAAGGCAATGCCCTGCTTAGGCATCCAGTTCCAAGGCCTGGTCTTCTCCCTCGGCCATGGTGATTGTGTCTGCCAAGTTAAGTGAACCAGGCCAGGACCTCTGTGCTGACTCTAGTTAGCCTTTCTCCACTCCCTTCCATGCCTGGAGGAAGGGTGAGACCTGGAGATACACTGGGTTTCTTGTAAGAGAACTAGAAAACTGCATTTGGAAAACTTGGAGAAAATTGTAATTCTGATAGTTGCCCCAAATCTGATGGTGATAAGAAGTTAAGAAAAACAGTTCCATGGCTGGACACCCTCGCAGAGCCAGTGAGGGGATGTATTACAGTGAGCACTTCCTAAGGAGATTGACAGAGCTGAGTCAAAAATGCCCTGGGTAAGTTCTGTTTCCGAGCAGAGGAAGCTGTGAAAGCTCCGTTTGGTGGGAGCATTGGGATGGTGAGTGAGCACCCCACACCTGCAGGCTGGCAGCTGGGGGGTGCCCCTGTGAGCAGCATGGAGGAGCTCAGAGCTGTGCCAGCAGGTACCTGCGCCGTGCCCGCCCTGCGCCGCTCTCGTGCTGGGCTTTGTTTTCATGGCAATCTCTCTGTTCCCTTCTTCTCTGTTCTCTCTCCTGGCTGCTCTCTGACTCTCGGTGCCCTAATGGCCTCCTTTGCCCTGTGACCTTCTGGTTTCATCTTCTTCAGCTGTTGCCTCTCCTCAATTCAGTGCGGCTGGCTCCACCTCCAGTCATAAAGAGACGCACTTTCCAGGTAGACATCTCCTCCTTATTGCCTGTTTCTGAGCTTATCTAAATGCTTGCAGTTAATCAGCTTGCTACCTGTCTTTCTTCCCCTACAGAGGGCTTTCCAAGAGTTTCAGGCAGAGCTGAGGGGCTTTCTTTAAAGCAGAGGAAATCTTTGATGTGATAATGTTGCTAAAACGAAATGCAGCAAAGCCAGTTTTTTGAACTAAAATAAATGGGCCATGAAGCTGTTCTTGGGGCTGTCAACAAGCAGCCTTCTCCCTTAAGGAGTCAGTTCCTGCATATTCAATCTCCAGAAGAGGTTGGAAGCCTCTTGCTGAAATACATCTGATGTCTGTGAAATTTGACTGAGATGAATGAATAGGCAAACGCTTCTTCTAAGGGCTAGTCTAGTCTGAGGCACTTGGGGAAATGTGTTTAAATAAGCTCTTAGAATGGTTTCATTAAATTGCATTAAATCTTTGTGTAAGCACATTTATTTTGGTTTCCAAGGCCATAATTCATGTTTAGTTTATTTTGGGAATGAATTCATAAAGTGAATTACGGACATATGAATAGTGAATAGGAGTGTCCATAGTCAGAGTTCATGTGGCTTTTAATGAGCCCACTTTATACTCCCTCATTCCATCAACTGGGATTAGCTTTCCTGTGTGGACAAACTGCTGCAATTACCCCACTGAAGTGTGCTGGGCACTCTCTATTAAGTGGCTGGATTTGGTCATCCTGCTGCCTGTCTAGACAGTTGGATGTTAGCAGGGAACTGCAGGAAGGAAGAGACCTTTACCATGAGGTGCCTGGTCCTTGCCCAGCACTAGACAAATCCTGACCTTACCACTTGAGCCTGTGGTTTCAGTCCAGTTCCTATGGATTCAGCATTCACACCACACAGAGCCCCATGGATTGTGCTGTTTGCCCTTCAAAGTGACAGTCTGGAGAGCCAGGCCAAGGACTGACCTCTTGGGAAGGCTTTGAAAGCTGAAGTTCCTCTCCAGGATGAAGTGGGAAACTTGAATAGCTGCCCTACATCCTGTCATCAGCCAGGGCTGCAAATTCCCTCGGTCCACAGAGGAAAACTTCATCGGAGAGTTTTGCCATGATCCGTTTTGCCTTTGCTGTATTCGTTCTCTAAATGCAACAGGGTGTGGTCTGCTCCTACAGATCTGCCAGCACCAGGCAATTCCATGAGCCCAGCCTATGAATACTAAAGAGAAAAGTGAGGATGCAAAGTGGATGTTCAGCATCAGAGCCTGGAAGAGAGGAAAATCCTGCTGCTGACTCTGAGCACATCAGCAGGAGGGCAGGAGGGCTCAAGGACCGGGGCTTTGCTGAGGCATGGGCTGAGTGGGGTCCTCTGTGGGGAGACCGAGCAAGTATTGCATTGCTGGGGCATACTCAGGGTGGCTGGCTGGTGTTTAAAAGAACTGAAAAATGGTTCCAGTCAACAGCTAAAAATACAGAATGACAACTGAGGAAAATGACACCTGATCTCCCACTTACTGTGTCTACCTACTGTATCGACTTACTGTCCATTTAGCTCTGTGGGGGTCCTTTAGTGCTGAACACATTAATGAGACTATAATGATGTGGTAACAACACTTTGTGTGTTTAGGGATCTGCAAGGATGGGCACTTGCCTAGGCAAAGCCTTCTGTGCCCAAGACAGCAAAGTGAGGGTGATGCAAACGGGACTTTGGGTGAGCTCCTTCCAGCCAGTGCCTGTGCTGGGGCAGGGCTCCTGCTCTGCCCAGCTCCCTGTCCTCTACCAGCACCCCATTCCAGCACCATGCTGCACTTTAGTGCCCTAAATTTGGAGTGTGAACTGGGCTGCAGAGAGCAACTGAGGTGGGAATAGAGGAAGGAGAGCCAAAGTGAGATGGGCAAAGCCCCCTTTGCCTTCCCATGGTGCACCCATGCTGGGGGTGTTGTGAGATGCAGTGCAAGAGAAGCCTTTGAAGCTGGAATGAAAGGTCAAGGCAAGAGGAAATCTAGAAGTATATTCCAGTGTCCTCCCAACATCTTCATTAGATCCAAATTACTTTTCATATTTAAAAGCTATGAGACCATTTACCAGACAGTTGAATAGCACTGAGTATGGAGGATAATGAAGCTTAGAAAAGAACCTGCATTCCTTTGCAAGGGCCACAGGATGAATGAAGATCCAGTTTAAAAATGGGGAGAAGCAAGGGCACCCCTCCTGCCTGGCCCAGCAGGCCTCCCAGCGTGGGCTGCAGGTTGGGTGGTGAGGCACAGGAAAAGGGCTGTTGCTCCACTCATGACTGAGCATCTCGTGAGCCTGGCCCATGTGTTGGAAATTTTCTTTTAAATAGAGCTCATGGCAGAAAGGATGAAATTTGCAGCTTATTACTTTCATTTATCATTCTAAATAAAGCAAACATCCCTGTATCTGCATGTTTTACTAAAGGCAGCCAGGATAAACAGTGCACTTGGTAGGAACACAGGGGATAGATTTCATGCATTTTCCTCCAGTGTATAAGGCTGTAGAGAGGATAAATGCAGTGGAGACCCAACTGCACACTCATTGACTTTTAGTTGAGAAACAGCCGTGTTTGTCTTCTAGCTTCCCATGGATCCACCAAGGAAAGTTTTTCAGATTTAGACTGTATCACTAGCAGTAGGCTCTCATGGTAGTTTATCTAGGGAGGTGAGCCTGATAAGCAGACAGCTTAGCATAGGTGCCACAGTGCCCTAGGAGCTCGCTGGATTAATCAATTATAGATCACCAGTCTGGTATTAAACGTGGTGCTTCCAACCCACTGTCTCCTCAGTGCCGCTTGTTGCCATGTCCAGGTCCTTTGGGCCAGATGACATTGCTGAGGCATGAGCCACAGCCACCAAGGGGCTACAGAGGGGCCTGGGGAGGAACTGGCTCAAACGGCCCCGTTTCAGAGAGCTGAAAATGGCAGGTGGCTCAGCATGCATTGCCTTGTTAAATCTGAGAAAAACAGGCTCTGCCTGGTGTACATGGGCCTGCCTTGGGTGGGCTCCAGGAATGCCATGATGATCGAGTTATTTTCTTTTGGGTTTGTGACATTTCTACTTTTGGTCCTTGGCAAAACAGAGGGAGTGTTGTCCAACAAATATAGTATGGGGGGAGAACAGGCTGAGGTAAGACACTGTGTCTCTGCATGGAAGTGCCAGTGTCATCACAGGAGGCTTTGCTTTACATGTGACTGTCAAATGCTTTGGAAACCCTCCTCAGAGACTCAAGAGATGTTGGTCTTTGACACATAAATTTTACTTGACTGGCTCAATGAAGAAGAAGGTCTCTTTGAACTGCTTTGTTATCACTAGATCCCTTTAGAAGGGAGCTCTGACCAGGTGACCTCAGACGTCTTTGCAAACCATTGGGTGCTGGCTCCTGTTTCCCAGGCAGCCCAGCTGTTCTCAGCAGGGCTCTCCATTACTCTTGGAAACTTCTCGTGGCAGTAACCTGGGACTTGCTTCTGTCTCCTCTGCTTCAGTCAGGCTGGCCTGCCTTGGACCCTTAGGATGGTGGTGTGAAGTGTTTGCTCTGCCTGCTGCTAACTCTTGTTTCACAAACTGCAGGGTGAACAAGGACAAGCTGGGATCCAAGGTCCCCCGGGGCCCCCTGGTCCACCAGGGCCCGCTGGACCAGCTGGACCTGAAGGAATCCCAGGACGTCCTGGGCCAATTGGACCCCCTGTAAGTCCTTACCAAAACCCAAATCCTGCTTCCCCATCCCCTAGGGGACAGGCTGTTTCCTCTGGCCTCTGTTGCTTCTAGTGAAGCTGAGATAGCCACGGATGAGAGGCTTGCAGAGAATGTGGGTGTATGGAGATGAAGAAGTTCCAGGGAAGGAGGGGAGTGAGAGGGAAGGCAGAGATGTGGACTGGGCACTGCTGCCATGTGGACACACAGTGAGTGACGCCAGGCTCATTTCCTGCTCCTTAGCCCTTGCAGATGGCCCCAGGGAGGAAGTAACTCATGGGTTGTAATTGTCGTGCTCCCTGCCACCCCTCTGAAATCCTGTCCCTGTCCTAGCAAGCAGCCGAGGAGGGTGGGAACAGAACACCATTTATAAAATAATACCATTGCTGAATGGCAGGGCAGAGGACAGAAAATGATGCTAATGTACCTCTCTCTTGCAATAGGGCAGAGTGGGAGAACCTGGAAAGCCTGGCAGGGATGGAAAGGTGGGTACCAGAAACCAGTTCTGTTCCAGGGGCAAACTGGCATGCTGGCTCTGTAGCCACTGCAGAATGAAAGGAGCTTCCATCTTGAAAAGTTTCCAAGGTCTTCTAGCAGGACAAGCAAGTCTCGTCCCTGGAGGCAAATGCACCTCTCCACACACAATACAGGGGTCAGGGATCCTGTAAGCACCCTCATTTCCCTCTGAGAGATCTTCATCTCTCTCTGAGGAGCCAAGGACAGGATGGCTAAACACTTCAATTGCCAAAGCAGGCACCATCAAGGGTGATATAGCCATCAGAGTATATCTAGAGTAGTTTTCCTTTCCTGCCTGCTCACAGGCAGCTCCTGCATAGATATTTTGTTTATTTATATTTATACACACATATGTCTGGTATGCTTCACGGTTCATAGCAGGTAAATTGTTTGGTTATTTCTCATTTAAAGACACAAGTGGTTTGTTTGTTAATATATTCTCTCTGTTTAGTTTGCCAGAGGAAGCTGCAAATGCCTGATTTACTGCAGAGCTGCAGTGGGCTGGGAACAAGTTCCCCAGGCAAACCAGAGAAACAGTAAATATTCTGGAGCATAATGCATAAGGCAAAGCAGCTTTTTATTCTTCAAATTCAGCAAGAAGAAACCTGGGGGGATGGAGCACTACAGGCATGAATTTATTTGGCTGTATGGACTACATGAAGAATAGATTGGGGATGTTTGAGCTCACCAGTGCAAATCTCTAAGGGCTGTTTCAAATCAAAGCAGCCAGCATCCCCCCATCATCCTGCTGTCCATGTAATGTCTGCACTTTCCAACCCCAGTGTCTGTTTTGATTTTATCCACAGGGCTCACCTGGGCCTCCTGGACCAAAGGTGAGACATCTCACCTCACTTAGAGGTGTAGAAAGATGATGAACAGAGATGGACTCTCCTAACGAGGACAGATGTGTACATTTTGATGGATGGAGGAGTGATAAAAGAGGTTACATCAAATAGCTGAGAAGGATTTCTAACCCAGCTCAGCATTGCCTCTGGGGCCCAGCCCATGTGCTGACTCATGGGTTTTGTCCAGGCGACACGTCTGACTTGCATCTCGACTGAGCCAGGCACGCCTCATCAGCCCATCTTGCAAAATTGTTTGCCACACACAGCTTTATTGGCTTCTTCCATTCTCAAAGAATTTCCCAGTGCTTCAGGAATGGATTTTGCAATGCTATTGTTAACTCTGCCACGGTTTCCCATTTATTCACTTGCCAAAGTGCGAGGGAGGGGGTGTTTGTTGTTTTTCAGCTGTAGCCACCCAACCTAATTTGTTTTGATCTGAGGTATGTAGCCAGGGTGAGGAGATAGGAACCATGGAGCTGGGGCACAGAGCTGACACCCATCAGCTGTCTGCCAGGGCTTAGCCCAGTGCAGGTAAGACTGACCTGTGGGTCTGAAGGGACAGGAGCTCAGTGGAATCACTCAGAGCAAAAGGTGCATTTTCCCTATGGAATGCTCTCCCATCCCCGCAATATCCCAGGGAAAGGGCAGAGGTTTGTCCCCCTCAGGCCAAGCCTCACTTTTTTTGTCTTTTTGCCTTTTGCAGGGAGATGCTGGGATTCAGGGATACCCCGGCAGAAAGGTAAGGAGGAAAGCTCCAATGTTAAATGAATTAAGTGCACTGATGCTTTGTGGAATCATGGCTGAAAAATCTGTGGACTATGCAGGAGCCTCCTGTGGAGCTCTGCTCCTGCTAGGTTTGCAACAGGCCCACGGATTCTCAGCTGTCACCTGTGTAAAGAGAGCCTGGGCCCAGAGTTACCTTTAACTGTCCAGGAGCTGTGGAACGAATATATCCCTGTGTGTGTGTGCCTCTCTACACCCACTTCCAGGCCGAAATGCATTTCTTGTGCATCCAGACCCATATGGGAGGCTGGAAAGTGCTGTTGCTCTCTGGGATATAGGAAAGGGTCAATCCTGCTTAGAGTTAAAAGGCAGAAACTGGCAATGCCCAAATGCCTTCAGCAGCAGCTGATTAGCAGCAGGGTTGTCATGCCCAGAGGGTGTAATGAAGAGACAGAAGGAGAAACAGGAAAGACACAACGGAAGATCAAACGGGAGAGAGGGAATGAAGAGATACAGCTAAAGAGATGTCAGCTGGAGAAGGGGAGGGTGAATGTTCTCAGCAGGAAGGAAACCTGTGTCCCCTGTTATCTCCACATTTTTTATGGGTGCTCTGCAAGCAAAATGACAAGACCTGAGAGCTTTTTAATTAGCTCTGTATAAACTGAGAAGTTTTTGTTATGTCAGGAAGTGGAAATTATAGCCCCTGCAGACCACAGCCCACTCCTACAGACAGACACAATTTATTGCCCTCCTTCAAGTGAACCATTGGATTTTCCATCAGGAGCCCATCCTGTTTTGGGTGCGCGGGGTGGGCGGCTCTCACCAGCGACCTCACAGCGAGGGCCTCTGCTACCAGCTCCTCTTACATGAAACAACTTGTCTGGCTAATTCACTTCTGAGCAAAGAGCCTGCACTGCCCTTGGAAGGATGAGCCCAAGGCTGTGACCTTTCTCTGGGAAAGCTGGAAGGAATGAATGAATGAATGAATGAATGAATGAATGAATGAATGAATGAATGAATGAACGAACGAATGAATGTAGGGGACCAAATCCTAACAGGAAGAGGAAAGAAGGTTAAATGTTGAGGGAAGTTATCTGGTAGCTCAGATATGATGTAGGATATGGGACCTCTCGCTGCACTCTGTACATTTCATACATTGAATATCTTTCTTGATGCAGAGTGGTGCTCCGCTCCCAGAGACCCAAGGGTGGGTTGGTGTGTATGGGACACCTCGTGTGGGACATCCCTCTCACACTTCTGCTGACCTTTCTGGCAATCCACAGCTCTGTTTCTTGCTGCTGTGTTTGCTTCTTCTGCTGTTTTCTTTTTTCTCTTCCTCAGGGTGAGGTGGGTGAGTCAGGCCTTCCCGGTGCCCATGGCCTCCCTGGAGCCCCTGGCCCCAAGGTAACCCTGAAACTTGAGTCAGTGGGGGCACCTCTCAGGGACAGATAAGTGGCACAAGCCTATCCTAAAGGAATATCAAAGGCAAGGGGCTGGAGTCAGTTCCCTAGAGCCTGGAATGAACCAGATAGTCAGGGACACTTACTCCTGTGTGAAGAATCTGGGCAATTGTCAGCCGAGGTGATTCCATGCTGTCCTGAACCAGGACCTTACACAGTCCCCCATTAAAGAATAAAACTGACCCAGCCTTTACAGGCTTTTGAACCAGGGCTGTGAAAATGAGGGTGCTCTGGACCATGGGATGTTTTAATGGTTTCTACACCCTTATCATGTAGAAAAGTGTTGGTATGGGCAACCTCCAGCACCCACTCCAAGGACCCAAACTGCCTTTGCACTTCCTGGGAGGGGAGGGCTGCAGCCAGTGCTTGATTGGTACCATGTTGCTGTGAGGAGAAGCTGAGTGCTGGGGTTGCATTTATCACACCCCTCTTTTGGCTACTTTCTCTTTGTCTCTTGCTGTTACAATTGAACTTCTTGGTTGCTTTCCCTTCATGTTCACTGTGCCTCTCTGTTTCCCCCCTTTCTCTCTCCTTTGCTGGGCAGGGTGAAAAAGGGGATGCTGGCATAAAGGTAGGCATGACAAATATGTTTTTCTAACTCACAGTAGATCACCTGGGAGATCCTGCTCCTTGGGCTGATGGGTTGTAAGGGGAAGTTGGGTCCAAGGCAGCTCTGTGGAGTATTTGATGGAGAACACATCTGTGCTCTGATTAACCACAGACAAGCACTCTGAGCTCGGGCAGTAAATGTAGCCTTTATCCGTTTGGTGGAATTCGATTCTTACCAAAGACGTTTCTCTGACTATGAAGCTTGCTGGTGATTTGTTACATCTCTCTATTTGATGGGCTAGGTTGGGGTTTCCTCATAAAATTTGGTTTGCTGACGCATCAAATCCACTCAAACTCTGCGATTCAGGCTGAGGTTTGGCACCAGCTTTTCTGTCTGTTTCTGGACATTTTTTACAGGCTCATATGGTCTCTGCCCAGATGTTATCTATTTGACTGAAATTTACTGTACCCATATATTTAAAGTATATTACTCAATGCAGACTGTGCTTAAAACATTACAACATTGGCAAGTGTTCATGGCAGTCAGAGCACACTGTGTCATGCCATACATCTTAGACATCGTGAGGAAAGACTGGTCCTGTAATATTTGGAAAGGCAGTAACTGTGACACGTACATTTCAAGTATTTAGTGTGTGGCATGCAGCTCATCTATCATGCAGCACATCCACTTTCTATATCTTTTCCATCTGGGTGGATTACTGTTTGAAGAGAGAAAAAGGCCCCTTCAGAACTTACCAAGGATGTGTTACTTGGAGTTTAAAGAAATGTTCTTTGGGAATGCAGGCTCTGGGCTCATAGCTGAATAGAGCAGCAGTGATTGTCTTCCTATGAGAAAATAGTACCTCCTCAGAAACACTACAGTGCATGTAGAGTCCAAAGGTTCCCTGTGTCTATCTCCACATCAGTGCAATTCTATCAAGCACAAAGGTACTGCTCCCATTTGTGCCAGTGTGAATGAAGGTGGAATTGCATCCTGAACTGATGTGTTTTAAGGGCTTGGAGTTTACTGCTCTCTCAACAGCAGGTCTCCCATTAAGCTGAACTGAAGGACTGAAGTCAGAGTGTGGCCTGGGAGGGAGAAAAGGCTGAAAGGAGAAGCTGTGTTGTGCCCTTGCTTAAACTCCCATGTTTCACTGCTAGCATTGGAACACCGGCTTTGTTCATGCCCATCTACAAGGATTAGCCAGCTCTTCATGTGCATTCTGGAAGAGGGGAAGTCTCCAGGTATTGCAGTGAAGTCTCAGGGTCATCCAGAGGGTGAGAGCATTCCCTGACTTGGGGCCACCCTGGAGATGTGGTCTTGCTACTTGGCCCTTCATTTATCCCTTATTCACCCCACTTCAGGAAGAGTGGAGATGAAACCCACCACACTTTCTGTGATACTAAATTGCAGCCCCAAAGCAGCAGCTTCTTTCACACATAGACTATCATTTGTTACTGTCAAGGTCACTTTTCTCTTGACTTCCTTTCTTTTGCTCAGAGGAGTTAAAAAGGAAGTGCAGACACATTCTTAAATCAGTAGCCAGACCTCACGCAGTAGCAGCTCCTGAGTATCCAACAGCACGTGCATTTGTTGTCTCTAGAAATTACTTCTTTCTGTTGTCCTCCCACCTAGAAGGATTGATTTGGGCTCTGGAAGACTTTCAAATCTTCCAGCTTTGGATCCGATTACCTAGAGTAGATTTTACCTTCTCTTTGCCTTGAGGAGCCCTGGACAAACACTGTGATTCATAGGTTAGCTGTAGTGGCCAATTTTGTATGGAATATCACTGCTTTGGCTGGCAGTGAAGAATATCTCTGGCCTAAAGAGGTTTCCTACTATCATAGAAACAGACTACTTGTTCATCCTACTATACAGACCCCTTGTTCATTTAACCACCTCTCCCCACCCAATGCTAGATGCAGCACCTAGATTGTCTCTCAGCTGGTTTTTTCCGTGGCCACCATTTGTACTTTGATCATGTAAGGACCTAAACCTGTGTCTCATGAAGGTCATTAGGCAGTGATAGTGCCTGGGCCACTTGAATGAGCATTTGACTCAGTGCCCCTAGTCTGTCACATTCAGCTTCACTGATGTTTTCTTACTTTTTTTTTTTTTTTTTTTTTTTTTTTTTTTTTTTTTTTTTTTTTTTTTTTTTTTTTTTTTTTTTTTTTTCCTGAAAGATCCATAGGATAAGGCTTTTTCCTCGTGCTCTGAGGAAGGAGCCATAAAGTGCCCACAGCCTTTCTCAATAAACCCCTGATAATTTGCCTCTCACAGCAAAGAGCAAAAAGGAAGGGTGTCCGCTTTAATTGGCAGCCGTTGAGCTGATCAGCGTGAGGCATCATTAGCACCCAGTGGGGCTAAAGCTGCTCACACCAGGTAGAGGGGGAGGAGAGTGTGAGGTTTCTGCGTGGAGGGGAGGAGGTGTAGCCTAACTCTTCCAGGGACACGGGGGAGATGCTTTCTAAATCGGCACCAAACTCAGGAGAGCTGGGAGATGCTGCTGGTTGCCTTCCTGAAGCCCCCTGGGGAGCTCTGCTGGATGTTTTGCCTTTTGTACCCAGCTCCCGACTTGGCCGCGCCGTTCCAGGGCTGCTTTTGGTGGGCGGCTGCTGCTGCACGGCTTCGGCACCGTGCGCGGCTCCGAGGGCACCGGGGGATCACAAAGGGAGCAGCCCAGCGGGTACTCGCTGTGCTACAATGGCTTTCAAATGCTTAAGGGTTTAAAGATGTTCTGGAGGGTTGTTTTTCCTGCTTTTTCTCCGGCGCTGGTTTTTTTTTTCTCTTCTCCAGTGGCACAGTGTCACGTTTGTTGCTGCCCCCAGCTAATTAGCCCGAGTGCCTGTGTGATCCCGCCGGTGCCGGGGGCTCTGCCGTCAGGAGACCCAGCCTAGGGTGGCTGCTCTGAGTTGCCCCTGTGGGGGCTATCGTGCTCCCTGTGACCGAGGGGGCTCTGCTTTTGCAGGGCGAAATAATTAAACAGCTTTTCAGGCGGGCAGTTCTTCCAGGAAAGTCTCTGGGAAGGGGAATTACTGTCACGGGCTGAGCTGCCCTATAGGGATGGTCTCTGCAAGCAGGGTGGGTGTCTTCCAGCAGAAAGCATCAGTTTACCCTCCTGGATCTCACTTTAAAAAGACAGGGAGCACAGTTGGGAATGAGAGAGAGACTGATCCACATTCTCCAGTATAAAGTATTCCTAATTATTGTTTTGCTTTTCTTACTGCTGAAAGCAGGGTAGTTAAGTAGGCTATGTAGGGCAGGAGGTGCCTGCACTAGGTCATGTATATTATGATATTAGAAGGTGTTTTACAAAATACAGTTTACAGGATGCTGTAATTACAAAAAGTTCTTTTTTTAAAAAGCACATATATATATCCCTGCTAAATAGCCCTTCTAAGCAAGGACTAAACACCAGAACAAAATAACAGCAGCTGTATGCAGATTGCCTGAAGATGTTTTATTTTCCAGTTATCAGCAGACAAAATTCAGGCTAACAGCACAAGGCAACCCTTGGATTCTCTGTCTCTCCAAATAGGTTTGTTCATCCCAGAGTTACTGCAGGCTGAGTGCCTCCCCGTGCCCCACAGCATGCTGTGACATGGGATGTGGTAGGAGGGTACAGAGGCTGTGGGACTCCAGTGGGGTCAGTCCTGCTGTAAGACTTGAGAGGTGCCACTGATGGGAAATGGCCCCAGCTAAGGCAGTTGGGTGGGGAAGACGGTGTCTCACCTCACTCAGGAAGGTTTCTCGTTACATGTGTCCTGGACTCTCCTCATGGAGACCTGGGAGCACTCATCTCCTGTCTCTTGCTGTCTTTCTCTGTGTGTCTTGCTCTGCTTCCAGGGGGAGAGAGGCATGCCAGGGCTGCCAGGAAGACATGGCTCTAAGGTACCTTGTAACCAGAGGAGTGATGCTTGTCTGCCTGATCTCACCCGTAGCACTCAACTGCCCCTGATGCACAGGCATTTGTGTGTGTGTCTGTGAGTCAGTGATTGTCCTCAGCTGAATTATTTATGCTTCTAAATTGTGAAATGCGGGGCTCAATTTATGAAGGCAACGGTGGGGGAAGAAGTGTTTCACAGAACAAATGGCATGCCCAGTCTGATGCTGACTTGCAACATCAGTATCTCAATGCTTTATGCCAGTGACAGCAGCCAGCTGTTTGTAGAGGATTGGCATTTTGTAAATTGGGTTCTCAGGTGACCACTGCAGGTGTGTGTTAGCCCAGCTGGGATAAGCAGGGCTGCCCAAGTGGGAACCTGGACTAATGCAGTGATGAATCAGGGTCAGTGTGTGAGCAGCCCTGCATGTCTGGGGATTGCACTTTAAGGGTAAATACTAGAACATAACCTGATCTGCATTTGCTGCTGTTTGAAGGCTGAAAAATGAGGAACAGGCATCCCAGGGCTCTGTGAAGGCCTAACCAAAGCCACTTACTGCACATTACCCCTTTCATGGCTCTAGCCTGTATTTGCTAAAACCTACTGACCCCAAGACAATCTGGAATGCTTTTTTCCCCAATTTATTGCATAGAATCCCTGATCTCCATCTTCTGTCCTTGTGTTTTTTAGCTTTTGTCCCTGATTTCTGTTTCAGAAAGCTGAGAGGTATGATCCTGCTGCTCTCTGGCTCCCCACTCCTCCTTGTTTGAACTTTCCCAAGCTTTTTTCACTTTGAACTTGACTCCCAGTCCTCCTCACTGCCTCATGTGCTACATCCCAACTCCTCATATTTCCCGAATTCTAACACTACTTCACTCCCCCCCTTCTCCTTAGTTATCCCTCGTATTTGCTCTTTTAACTGGACCTTTTCTAACCAGGACCTAAGTAATGCTAACACAGGGGATACAGAATTTTCAGTGGATGGTTGACAGGGACAACCTGTCTTTTGCCTGTGCACAGTGGAGAGAAATGTGACAGTCCCTGTGGGAGCAGCTGTCTCCTGAGGCTCCGAGGCACCTGTCTTGGATGGCAGGGCAGCCTGCACTCCACGGTCCCGTGGTGATGGGTTGCCCTGCACTGCAGAATGACACCCGAATTGCAGTGCTTGGAAGTGTGGTTTCTTCCCTAAGGTGTCTGGCTTCAGAGCTCTCCTGGAAACATTTTACTGCAGGGTTCATCTTCTGTGATAAAAACAGACTGAGAGGGAATAGCAAGGCCAAGGTTCTAGGGTGTGAGCCAGCCTTTCTCAGGATGCTGGTATCTGGGCTCAAGCCTTGAGTGGGGATTTGGTCCTTGGTCTGTCTTTGCATTCTTCAGTTATTTGACACTGTTCTCCTTGTTGGCCTTTGCTTCACTTGCAGGACTAAAACCAGGGGGTTGGGGGTGGAAATCCGTTTGTCTTGATTGGATTGTGCTCATGGTGCCTGCCTTTGGAAGAGCTTTCTGGAACCCAGAGCCCAGTACTGCCATAGGTGAACGGCTGCTCAGGGAATAAGGACGTGTGTTGTGTGCCGTTCCAGTTCCACTTCTGAATTGTGGAAAGGAAAAGATGTGGCTTTTTGCATTTTTATTTTCACCTGACTTATACCGTTTCATTTTAAAAACTATATGTCCGATTCATTTCCAACAAGGTGTTCCTGTCTTTCCTCTCTCTGCCAGGGCGCTCCTGGGCTGGCCGCCGCAGGGATGAAGGTCAGTTTTACACTGCAATGCCTTGAGTTGGGCACGGGCTGGAGCTGGGACAGCGCAAGGCGCTAGAAAATGGTCGGACAGCTCCCACTGATGGGGAATATCAGAACTGCCGTGCCTTTGGCAGAGGTGTCAGACCTGTCTCCAGCCTCAGCCCTGCTAGCCGGCAGCGAGTCTGGTGAACTGGTACCAGCACAGCCTCCCCCAGCTACACCCGCAGCCTTGCTCTTCTGTGAAAACAGAGAGAGGAGCGGCAAATGCCTTCGTGTCAGCGCATAGGTCTTGTCTTACTGTGCTCTTTTATATCTGGTAAACATCTGCAAGTACTGCAAGGTAGTTACTCCATTCTGTGCAAGCCATGAGTCTGAGGTTTGGCAGTTTCTCACGGCAGCCTAGGAGCTGGCTAATGAAGATAAAAGAAGTTCCAGGCACGAAAACACCCAACTGAAGCACTCTTGTGCCCTTACCAGTTCAAGACGCCTATAGATGAATGTTCTTTTCCCCACTCTGATAGCTCTAGGGGGATTTATACTCTCTCCTCCTGGTTTGTCACTGTTTTCCTGTCTCTTTCTCACCAGGGCGAGCCTGGGACTCCAGGAGAAAAGGTACTGTCAGAAGGTTTTGCTCTGAACCTGCACTTCTGGTTGGTTTGTGTATTTTCCCCTCCCTGAGCAGTTGAGGGAGCTGAGGAATGTCTGTGTACTTCCCAGTGCCTGATTCCAGGCCCTGATGGCACCTGCCACTCTTAAGCAAAACGGTAGTAGGATACTGTGATACCAAGTGAGAGAGGGACCATACTGCAAATATTTCCATCCTCCTGCTCATGTCTGTGTCAATGGGAATACCTTCCAGCTGCCTTCCTCCTTTCCTCCCTATTCCACAAGAGACACACGGCACATTTTGCTTAGAAAGTAGGTTCCCTCTGCCCCTTCCCTTGTCCCTCTTCTGCCTCCCAGTGCTTCTGTGCCCCCAGAAACCTTCCCATGCCCCTGCAGAGGGCTGTCCCCGTGTCAGTGTAGCGTGACGCGGTGTGAGTTCCCGAGGCAGGCACCGTGCACCGTGCTCCATCCCGGAGCAGCCGGCCTGGTTTTGGAGCAGCTGGCTCGTTGTTTGAGACTCACTGGGTTATGTTACAGCATGTGACAGCCGTGTAACAGACACCTTCTCTGTCTCTTTTCTTCCCCACCAAGGGAGATTCTGGAGTCCCAGGCAGGATGGGCCCCCCAGGTTTGCCAGGGAAGAGGGGGCAGCGGGTAGGACATTGCGTGTTTGGGCTGGGTGTCCTGGCAGCGCTGCGCTGTGTGCTGCGAGCGGGAGCTGCCGGGAGGGGCCTGCCGTGTGCTGCATTACCGTGCTTGCAGGGGATTATGTGTCCTTTGCTGCCTCTTGGTGAAGTGTGTTTGCGTGTTCCCACTCGCAGGAGGTGGGGGCTGGGGGCAGGCAGGGCAGCATGAGATGCCTGGGATGTAGTCTCGTCCTGGGAACGATTAAGGACAGTGCCACTTCTCTTGACTCCAGAAATAACACCCTAAACAGGGATTCAGTAATCTGATCTCCTTCCTCAAGGAATCCACTGCTTTGCACCCTAGTTCAGGCAGCACAAGATGCTTTCAGTAGTCCTTGTGGATGCGTGTATTCAAAACAGCCCTTGAATGAAAAGTAGGATACCAAGGCGGAATCAGGGATTCACAGAGCCCTGGGACAGGATTGGGAATTACATTTTTACAAAAACCTCCGATGACAAACCTCTTCCTTGAGTATGAGGTCCTGAAAATGTTTTCCCTCTTTCCAGGGAGAAAAGCATTACTTTAGGAATGTGCATGCTCTGGCAGGGAAAGAAAGCTGGGGGAGGTGGGGAGTGCTTACAGGTGGCTGGAAGCCAAATTACCTTGGAGAAAGGGGTCACTGCACTCTAGAATTGCCTGACAAAAAGATTGCTGCTACTAGATTGTTTTCCTGGGAGCCACCAGTGCATGTCTGTTCCTGGAGCATTGATACAAGTCCTCTGCATGTCAGATGCATGTCCTTGAGCTCTGATGAGCAGCACCAGCCTCTGCAGGCCAGCAGCATTGCTCCAGGAGAGAGCTGGGCACCTGTGGGGAGAAAGAGGGTTTGAATTGTTCTGTACAATCTGTACAAGTTGCTGAGTCTTGGAGCTGTGGGGATGGCGTCTAAGAACACACCTTTCCCTGGTGATGCATTTGAAACATTTCTTCAGCGTGACAGAAACCTCCAATATCTCCCTTTGTCCTGGCAAAATGCAGATTCCCAAACAGGACACTGTACCTGGAAACCATGGGTTTAGCAGCTGGATGGAATGGTCTGAAGAGAACTTAACATAAAGACCAGTAATTGAGCTCCACTATTCAAAATATGGCCCAGGTGTCATGGTGAACTGAGCAAAGCCACTTCACCAAGGGAATGCTGGATGGTCTCCATGGCTCATTGCCTGTGACATCCTTCATGGTGCCTCACATAGCTCAGGCTGCAGCTTTCCAGGCATCATTTTACACCATCAGCTGCTGTCTTTGCTGTTTTTGCCACTCCTGTCTTCACTGCTTACATGACCAGTGTGTGTCCCAGAGCTTGGCTGTCAGCTGAGATGCTGCACTGCTTGGGTTTTTTTGAGAGCATGATGAACCTGGGATTTGGAGCTAGGGAAAAGGAGCAGGGCATGGAGAAAGTCCTGCACTCCAACTAAAATTCACCCTGGGCAACAGCTTCTGCAGACATATGGAGCAGGGAAAGCCTGTGCAGAAGTGACAGGGAAAAGTGTTTAGCAGACTGGAGGGATAAGGAGGATACACAGGGGGGCCCTGGATCCCTTCCCACTCACCTTCCTGAGAGAAATGGCAATGATGTGCAGAGATAGTCAAAAGGATGGGCAAAAATCATGTAATGTCTTGAGCTGATACTGCTCAAGGAGGATGCCTGGTCTGTGCCCAAAATAAAATTTCCCTAGGGAAGGGAAAGAGAGTGTGAAACCACGAGCAGCTCACACTGTTGCTGCTCCTCCAGGATGGAGAGCCTGTGGAGTCAGCCTTGACCATGTCTGTTTTGCCAACAGGGTGAGAAGGGACAAGCTGGTGACCCTGGACTCCCTGGCCCAAAGGTTTGTCTCTCCTGAATTTTTTTAGGGTTTTTTTTTTTTTTAAATCATTCTCACCCCTTTTCCTTCCTCCCTCCTTTGCACAGCTCACACCTTCTTAGCTGACTGTGGCAGTGTGTTCTGCATTGCTCAGCTGAATGTCATCTTCAGGCAGGGATGTGAGGGAGGCCACAAAAGATGCCTTTTTGCAGGAATTTCATGCCCTCATGCAGTGAGGGGGAGGTTGTGGTCCTGGAAGCAGAACCATGGAATTATGTTCCAGTAGTTCCCCTTTAAAAGCATGACCTCAGATGTAACATGGCATTTCAGCCTCCCTGCTGAGCCAAGATCCATGGATGACGAGGAGATGGGCTTTTGGGGAGCTGGATTGCTGTGCTCTGAGTTGAAGGAGTAGCTTTGTGCTCAGACAGACCCAGGGCAGGTCAGATAAAGCTAAGCCCTGAAACTGGACCAGCTTTTCCCCTGTGCTCTGAGATTTTCAGATAGAAATTGCACCTTTAAAATCAGACTTGCACAAGGTGCTTTTTCTTTGGGAAAGGGGACAGTGCAGTGAATGCCAGTGGCCATTGCAGGAAGGGATGAGGGTGTAATGGCCAAGCTTTCCTGTTCCTGCCTTATTATCTGCCCTGTGCTGAGGACATGGTGTGTAGGGCTGAGTGGCTGATGATTGCAGCTCCAGAGGGAAACATTCCAAAAGAAGCCATCATCAAGTGATTAATCAGCTCAGTTTCAACAACAGAAGAACACAATGTTCAAAGGGAGGCTGGGGAGGGAGGCCTGTCCACAGGCAGCTTTGTGTTGCTGTGTGCAGCTGAAGGGGTGGGGGTGGCTGTGGCTGCTGGCAGGGCTCCACAAGGACCCTCAGACAGGACAGTGCTGTCCTGGTTCCTGGCCAGCTGCAGCTTCTCTGGGCTATCAAGACTCCAGGTGATGGACCTTGTCTTGGCCGTGTCTCTCTAAGCAGTATTTTGGCAAGAGAAATTACAGAGGTACAGGGTCTGAACTGAGGCACATGGCTTCTTCTTCTTTGCAAACAGGGAGAGAAGGGAATTGCTGAGAATTCCTTGGTGGGAGCTAAAGGAGAACCTGGCCCTCCAGGTCTGCCTGGACCCCCTGGACCAAAGGTGAGTGATTTTTCCTTCATGGAGTTGTGTGTTGTGAGGAACTGTTCCCAACACAAGGTATGCAGGAAGGAGAAAAGGTTGTATTCACCTGTGCCCACCTCTGATTACCTGCTGGAGGGATATGAGGTTCTACAGTGTTTTAGGACTGTTGTTCTATATGCTGCAGGTGAGAGAGTTTGTGAACTGTATTTGGAAGGAAAATACCCTTGTGCTCAAATAACTCCTCTCTAGGCTCTGTGAGAAACCAGTCTGAACACTCTCTCTGCACTGGGTGGAACAAAAGAGTGCCCAGTGGGCAATCGTGGCAGGAGATTTGGGCTACCTGAGGAAAAGGGAGCATAGGAGGGGTGCTTGGCTGGTGCAGTTCTGCAGTTCTTCCTTCTGGAAATGTGAAGGCGGCAGTGAAGTTGCACCCTCTCAACACAATACAAACCCATCCCTTTTCCTTTCTCTTCCTGTCAGGGAGAAGCTGGTGACATTGGTCAGCCTGGTGCTGCAGGATCACAGGGAGAAAAGGTACGGAGTGCTTTTGCACAATCCAGCTCAGGGTTCCGAGGTTCAGCAGCTGCAGGTTTGTTCCTATGTGTACAAAACTTAGCTGAAAAGGAGAATTTTAAATCAACAGTCTAGCCAAGACTGTTCCAGAGAACCAGCAGAGCATGATTCCTGGAGTTCAAAAAAGTGAAGGGCTTTGCTAAAACTGTGATCTTCCTGTTTCAGGGGGAACGTGGTTCACCGGGAGACCAGGGACCCATGGGCCCGAGGGTAGGTGTTCCTTCACTAACAAAGAGTTTTGGTCCTCCAGAGGGGTCAAAGGATAGTGGGACCACACTGACAGTGCAGATTGGGTCTTGCTGTCACTAAAAGTACTCATAGATGGGCAGTGGCTAATTTGAAATGAGCTGTTTCTCTACTCCATACCCTCACCCCTACATTAGAGGAGAAAATTCTCCCAGGCCATCGCAGGGTAGCTCATTCATAGGAGGAGGAGAGTTTGGACATCCCAGTCTGGGCTCAGGCCCTTGACCTACCAGAAAAGGGCAACAAGAGGGTGGGTGCATGCCCACATCTAACAAGGGTCACGCAATCCAGTTCCTGGATTCTGCCCTCAACCTCACCTCTTCCAGACTGCCAGCTTTGATGGTCATGACATGGTGGTCTGAGCTGGGCTGGCTACAAATCTGTAGAATCTCCTGCACTGCAGAGGCTTTCTTTAATAAATGAAAAAATGGACACTGGTGAAATGGGCCCCTCTGAGCCCCCTTTTTCAGAGTGAACTACATCTCTGAGCACCCCAAGGGAAGGGCAATCCCAGTCCCTGGCTGAAGACCTGGTATTTTGCAGGGCCCCAAAGGAGAGCCTGGGAAGGATGAAATGACAGACTATTATGGGAACATCAGTGAAGCTCTCCAGGTGAGCAGCTGCCCTCCTGTCCTGTGAGGTGACTGGTGGGTGCTTTACTATTTCCCTAGGGATGCAGACAGGGAACAGTGTGGATCTGCTTTCTCAGCAGCAGCAGTAAAGGGAAGCCATAGTAAAGGTTGTGCCATAGTCTTCATCCGACAGCTCACTGTGTGCAGTGTTTTGGTAAATACCTGTGCACCTGCCTGGGCTGGGCTATTCACACAGGTGGACACAGAGGTCACATGAATGCCCTTGGGAGTAGCCCACAATGTGGGGTGGGTGGTGAATAAAGTCACCAAAGCTTCTTTCCAAGTGTGTGCGGAGGAAGTGCGGTGAGCAAGTGGCTGTGCCCAGCACCAGGCTGGCCTGGGTTCTACTGGGAAAATGGAGAAATTGTAGAATAACAGCTCTGTGGGACTTGGAGTGAGTTTTTAGTTTGAGTTTTGGTTTGGTTTTCTTGCCCCTCTTATTAATTTTGTAAGCTCCTCACTCATTTAGGCCAGTGCTACATCAGTGGAGAACAAGTCAGCTCCAGGAAAAAGCTTTGTTTTTCAGTGGCTGTTTTCTATTTTAATTTTTTCACTTTTTTTTTTTTTTCCTAGGAAATACGAACTTTGGCCTTGATGGTGAGTTCCTGTCCATGCTGTGGCGTTTTACACAAGTAACCATATGTCCATCCTAAGCAGATGGCCTGACAATTTAGGTGCAGCTAAAACACTTGGCTTTTACCGTTGGGAGCTAAAGCTGGGGCAGCTGACAGCTGATAGAAGAGTTCATCTTGCCTTCTGATCTTAGCACTTGAATTCTAATCAGGACTTTCATCTCTCTGCTTTAAGAGGTCATACATGCTGCTCAGAACACGGACTGCTCAGAAGGAGCAGGGAGGAGCAACTCTCAGGACCTTCCATTGCTCATCTTCCCAACAAAATGTGGCTTTAGGAATCCCTTGGAATATTCCTCTGTGATTTCCCCTTAAACTTAGGAGAAGTATTTGGCTTCAAAACATAAAAATGCAAACCCTGGTGATAATATGAAAATAATTTTTTTCTTTATCTAGGGACCCCCAGGACGTCCAGGTGTGGCTGGACCTCCAGGGCCACCAGGACAGAAGGTATTGTCTCAGTTCAGCACTTCCAGACCTCAGGAGTGGCCCAGGCAGAATTCTGACCCGCAACTCTTCCCAGTCCTCCTATATTTCCTGTCCAACCCTATCAGACTGTCCTGCTGTCCTTTGCCACTCCTCCTCACACACAATATCCTGAAAATCTTTTTTCCCACAATGATAATGCCTAATCTGAAAGATGAAGGATCCTTTCTACTTGCCCTCCTCTTCAGGAAGCAGCTTGTGGGAGCCAAACTGTGGGATTGTGTTGGTTGGGAACTACATGACTGCTCTGGGGCTGTGAGCTCACAGTCAGGATCAACAAGATTGGAAAAATTCTCAGGCAGACACATAATGTAATGTTTCAACAAGGGTTTCTTCTTTTTATTTATTTATTGTATGACTGCAGAAAAACCCAGGGGTTTCCATGTTTTATTTTTTTGTGGTTACAGGAAAAACCTGGATTTTTCATGCCTTTTTTTTTCCTGTGAGTAGTCCCCACAGGCTATTTCTGCAATGCCTGCTTTTTTTCATCACAGTGCCCCACAGAAGGAGTCAGAATAGCTGCTTTTCAAACTGCCAAAATAATGATTCTGTGTTTCAGGGTGAAATTGGCTTGCCAGGTCCTCCAGGCCACGATGGAGAAAAGGTAAGGCGTGATGCTGTTCCCTTCAGAGGTCTTACCTGGAGTCATCTCTGTCACTGACATCACACTGTTGCTTTTTCCATGAGGGAAAAAAGTATTTTGCTTCACAAAAAGGAGCATTAATGACTTGTCAACGTCCTAACATTTGTCGTGGCCATGCTACTTTATCCTGTCTCCAAAGGGCATAGCCGTGGGGGAAAGGATGAGCGGCACAAGGGGCTCTGGGCCAGGTAGGAGTAGCCTTACCCTATCTGTGAATGTTTCACTCTATGTTGTATGAATTTCATTTAGGGACCACGTGGCAAGCCTGGAGAAATGGGTCCCCCTGGCCCTCATGGCCTGCCAGGAAAGGATGGGCCTCCTGGAATAAAGGGAGAGCCAGGCCATGTCGGGGTCAGAGGAGAAAAGGGCGAGAAGGGAGAGCCAGGACAAGCAGGCTCACCGGTGAGTAAATCAAAGCCTCCATGACTGCTGGTGGCTGCCCAGCTTATGAGGCGAGGCCCCAGGACTCCTTGGATGCCTCAGAGCCCCTGCACGGTGGGTGCTGCTGTGTGAAGTGTCACAATATGGGAGATCCTGGCTTCCTGGCACCTGTGCTGTCCTCTTGCTGGAGTGGCTGTCCCCAGGTGCCTGCCCTGCTCCCAGGGCTCCGTGTCCCTTCCTCAGCTTGCTGCCTCGTGTCTTGCTGGCACTGAAACGCTGCTGGAAGCGAGCAGGTCTGACTGTGAGCCAGGAGGCTGAGGCACCAGCACAACCCCTCCTGGGAGGGCAGCTGCATGGAGTAACCTCTCACAACCCAGCCACTAACTGGGGCAGAGTGTCCAGCCTCCCAGCTTCAGTCTGTCACAGCTTCTGTGTCCCCAGCACTGCTCAGGGCAGTTATGCAATGACTTCCTGCCTCTCTATGGGATTACCAGGGTGAAACTCCTGCTGTTTCAACAGCTGGCTGTGGGGAGGGATTCCTAGCATGGACTCCAGCAAACTGCATGATTCTGAGCAGAACTTGGAGGCAGGAAAGCAGTACCCCATCCCTACTTTGAGGACTGCTGTATCCACAGTGATGGGAGGATGTTCAGCCACTTGCCCCTCCACTTTCAATACTAGTGAAACCCTGCATTTCCTTGGATACCTGGTGGATGTCCAGGGTTTTCAGAGTACTCTTGGGATGACCAGAGCCAGTCTTGGCTCTTGCAGCAATATCTTATACGTCTGCCTGACTTAGTGCAAAACTCCACAAATCTTTCTTGATCTATAGGGTCTAGATGGCCCCACTGGAGAGAAAGGCGAACCAGGTGACCAAGGAATACCAGGACCATCAGGATTGCCAGGGCCCATTGGACTTCCAGGATTGACAGTAAGGATGGAAAAGAAAAGGCTGCTCTTTCCTGCTTGGTAAAGAGAAAATAGCATAGAGCAGCACATGAGGGCTCATTTCCAAAAGTGCTGAGTATCCTGGGAGCCCTAGAGCCCTACCCCTTTGTTAGGTGTCACAGAATATCCGTCAGGCCTCCAGCAGCAGCAGACAGGGAATGTGAAACACACGGTCTGTTCCCACTTCTCCTGGGGGAGCTGCTGCTTGCCAGCACATGGGTGGTTCACAGGCAGCTTCACTGGAGGGAGGCTCCGGAGCGCAGCCGGTGGTGACGGCTCTGCTGTTGTGTGCAGGGAGAGAAGGGTGAGCCTGGGGAGCGTGGAGACAAAGGAAATCCGGGACAATCGGTAGGTTACTGTTCCCGTGTTTCTTCGTGATCTCGGCAGTAGGGGAGGGATGGTTTTCCAGTGCTGCTGGACACCGACACAGCCCCCTCTGGTGACACCCCTTGGCTGAGGACAGCAAGGCTCATGCTGTGGGGCTGCATCGCCAGCCACCTCTGGCTCCTGATGCCATCCTTTCCCTGACACAGGAACAATCTACCTCACAACCACCAATCAATAGGGAGTGCCTAGGCAAGAACAGATCTTGGAAAGCATAACAAATACTTTCCTCAGCATTTGCAGTCAATGAATTTCCTGGCAGTTATTTGTATGTGTATATATACACATGTTTTGGTTTTTTTTCCCCAAAAGATTTTGGTGTTCTTCAATTTGCCCATTCTTCCCTCAAAACTCATCTCTAGCTTTGGGCTGCCCTGCAGCAAAGAGACCCACAGGCTATTGACACGTGTGTAGCCAGACACTACCTTTCTTGTCTTTTTCTCTTTGACCCTCTAC
Source organism: Brachypodius melanocephalos (assembly GCA_013398615.1). Lineage (NCBI taxonomy): Eukaryota > Metazoa > Chordata > Aves > Passeriformes > Pycnonotidae > Brachypodius > Brachypodius melanocephalos. The sequence goes on along the minus strand of VZSR01003210.1, from coordinate 637,637 downwards.
CTCCTTGTAGAAATGGGTAGAGTAGTGGGAGTGGACTTTTCTTTGGAAAAATCCTCACTGCTTTCCCTCCTCCTAAATACTGGCAACTTTTGCATAACCCTCCCCTGAGTGCTGCTGCTGCTTTGCAGCCACTCAGTCCTGGATTGCTGCTGCTTCCTAATGCAGTCCTTGAGGAGAGTCCATGTTTCCCAGCCTGGCAGAGGAGCTCTGCTGCACCCTGTGTCCTGTATCCCCCCTGAGCAGCCCCACTTTGCCCCTGAGAGCAGCACATTGATGGTGACTTCTCTTGCATTGCTTTCCAGATATCTGGGCCCCCTGGACCTCAAGGCCCTCCAGGACCTCCAGTAAGTTTGAGTGATTCACCTGAGGAGCAAGGTGAATGGGATTAGAGTAGGCAGTGGCTGGGGAGTATTCTGTGTGGAGAAGACAGCCAGAACTACTGCAGTGGTGAAATGGGAACATGCTTAGTATCACTTCCAAACCCACCCCCAGGGTAGGTCAGAGCTACAGTGGGCTGGGAAGGCAAAGAAAGAAAGTTATGTTAGTCTGAGATGAAAGGGAAGACAGTAGTGAGATGGGATGGATGGGATTAAAGGGATCAACTGCAGAAATTGTCTAATAGCACACCTGGCCCCCTGCCAGGATGTGCTTGGCAAGAGGCTCCTGATTGGAGATGAGAACAGTGCGTGAAGTGTCCGTTACACAAATAAAGAGCCCTTTGGGCTGAGAGTTCATCCCCCAGAAAGAGAAACCTGTGTGCTTAACTGGGATACCTGGAGTTTAAAGCCCATCCTGAAACATGACTTATATCTTGTCTCTCATCCCAAATACAGGGTCTTCAGGGCATTCCTGGACCCAAGGTAAGAGTACAAAATATTACATACTGAAATGTAACAAAAGTTGTCCCAGGTGCTAGAATTCTCTTTAGTAACAACTTCCTAGTGTTCAGGTGGTACTTTTTTTCCATCTTGGTAAGAGGATAAATCCTTCTGGATATTTTCTTGAAGGAAATGGACTAGCAACTCTCATTTTAGGACCCAGAAAAATGGTCATTCCCTCCAGTTTTCACCCAGAGAAGTGGGAATTGACTGGTCTGTGGAATTCTGCCCATGAGAACACAATTGAAGGGTGGAGATCTATACAGTGAGATGAATAGTCTGCCACACAGTCCTAAGGAACTGAGCTCTAGCTAAAAATTAATCTTAAAATCACCCTGCATGTTCTGCTGTAAAGCACCCAAGAACTTCACTGTCCTTGGTGGTGAGAATCTTTGTAATTTGCATCTAAATGCTCAGCCTGCACCATTGGCTTGCCCACCGTAAAACAGCTCCTACACAAAGAATAGTGGAGTGGAAACATTCAAGGAGAGCTGCATCTTTCTGGTGATGTTCAGGGCAAAGATTGGAACACATGCAAAGTGTCTCAATTCTTCTGATTATCCTTAGTATTTAGCCACCAACATTGTTTGGTTGCTGAAAGGGATGGCTGTGTTTTAAAAAGCCTTATGAACATGAATGAGGAGGAAAAAAGTTTTCAGTTACATTTTGAATTTAAGAAAAATTAGTATTTTGTTTAATATTGCTTTATAGTTTATAATACAGAATTTTAAAAATACAGCTGGGCAAGGAATGCTGAATTTTTTTTTCTGAAATGTTGAAACTGATGCCTTAGAATTTACAGAAGTCTTTGCAAACATCATTTCTGTATGCTTTTTCTTCAAGGCTTGTAGACACCTATCATTCACTTCCAGTGGATTCACATCTTAAAATGTAAACTCATCATATCCGATAACTTCTGGTTATTTATATTTATGTATAAATATATATACAGCAACACCACCAGGGAGAGTAGCACCAGAGTGAACTCAGTTATCCTCCGAACACTTTTACCCACAGGGCCTGAGTCTCCTCTTATTGCCACTGAGTTAAAACAGGTGCTCACACAGAGGTAATTTGAATGACAGTGGTTTTCTTCAAATTAGGCTGAAAATTGGGCAAAAGCATTACTCTTCTGCCTCTTATATTCCCACTGCTATCCAGTGCTTTCTGAAGGTAGGAATGTTTGTAATATAAGTGCTGCTACAGTGGGTTTATTTTCTGCTCCATCCTTCCTTTAGGGGGAAGCAGGGATTGATGGAGTGAAAGGAGAGAAGGGTGCCCAGGGTGAAAAAGGAGACAGAGGGCCACTGGGATTACCCGTAAGTATCCAGGAAGCAAGCAGCACTTTGCGAGCCAAACTTAATATCAGCTGTAAAAAGATCCCTCAATAGGAGACACACGTGGGGATTTGGTATGTAAAGTCAGAGAAAGAGATGGTCTATAAATAACGGTGCCTTTGCTTTTTGAACCCAAAGCCACAATTTCTGTACTGAGCCTTCAGCTTCTAGATCTGTTGAACAGATCAGTGATCGCTTTATTTCTTCCTGCTTCTGGCAGGACTGGGAAAAACAAGCAGTATCTTTCCTGGGGGTTCTCTGCACTTCAGGGCAAGATCAGAAACATAAGTCAGAGATGTGGAAAGGGAAATGCCTTCCCCAGCCTTTTGTCTCCTGGGCTAAGCTTTGTACAAAGCATGGTGGTTCTTAAGGCAACCAGCTTCTTTGATAGCTGAAACATT
>VZSR01003210.1:611439-634991 GCA_013398615.1 Brachypodius melanocephalos | reverse complement strand
CTGCTATGTGTGAACTCAGTCCCATTAGCCTGGAGTTAGAGCACTGCTTGGCTTAGTGAGAGGAATTGGGGCACAATGTATTACAGAGAAGTTGCAGGAGCTTTAGATACAAAGCTGATGATGAGTTGGTGGTAACTTAGTCCCACCCAGTTGTTCCACCAGCCCCGAAGTTCTCTCATCATAAAAAGCAGTGGTGGCACAGTAGACCTTCCCGCTTCCCCAAAAGTTCTGTCTGGAATGAACACTGCAGAGCACATCTCATGTACTGCGTGGCTTTGTTGTCCTGTGTTCGACCACCTAGATCCCTTGTCCCTGATTTTGGCTGAAATGTGCATGTCTTTGTTTGTAAAATGTTTTCCTCCTTTAGTTGTGCTGAACAGTAGTTCCTTTCTAGAGCTTGAACTGAATCCCCTCTAACTCCAGGTGCTCAAATGAGCCCAGCATGAGTGCATTCCCTGGGGCTCCAGGCAGAGCCAGTGGGGAGAAAGAGGTGCTTTTGGAATGCTCAAAGGCAAGGGAACTGTGCTTCAGTGAAGCACTGAGAAGTGAGAACCCAGTCCCCTGAGCAATGCAAATGGAAATTTTCTGTGTAAATGGTTATTCCTTCAAGCCTGTGGGGTATCCAGACAGCAGAGAGAGGTCCTTGTGACAGTCAGAGCAGAAGATGCCTTAGCAATTATCCCAACAACTCATCTTTGTGGCAGGGGATGTGCTGGCTGCTTATCCTACAGAAATGAGCCTCATGGGTTCAGAGGTCCCTTGGCTTTTCCCATCACTCTTCCTGAGCGTGGAGGTGGGAAGTCTGGCTCGGAAGAGCCCTCTTAGGAATGTTTTGTTTGGATCAGCAGTATCAACTGCCCAACCAGGAAGCACAGCTTGGAAGATAAGATACTGTGGAACTTGTATTCTTCTTCAGAGCAGCTGGACTCCCTTCATAAGCTTTTCCATGCCTTATCCAGTGTATCTTCAGCCTGTCAAACTAAATGCACTGCCAAGCAGGTTCTGAAATATTTCAGACTGTAAAATCCTGTAGCTGGATCCGCTGCCTTTTTCTCTGACTTGAGGCTTGACATCATGCTGGAATTCCAGTCCTGATTGTCTGCAGTAGCCTTGGGCTTCTCCATGGCTGACAGGGTGAGGAGTTTGTAATGCTCAAGTGGAGGAAAACTCGGTATTTGGTACTTATATCCTACCACAGCTTTCCCTCCCAACTGCTGTCTCTTAGACAAGCCACTGCGCTTGATGGCCCTTGCTCAGAACCACTGTTAGGTCTTATGGATGAGGAAATTCAGGGAAAAAGCTGAGCAGACAGCAAAGTGCCACTCAATCTCAGTCTGGTGTAAATCTGCACTGGTGACACAGAGAGATGAGCCACCTGTTTCATAAGCCCCCAAACAACTGCATGTGGAGTGGAGCAAGCCTGCAGCTGACCTAGTGGGCACCACAAGCCCTGGGTTTCTTGATAGCAACTTGAACAGCTGATGGTTCTGCACTGCCTGTAAATGCCTTGGTGACCAGCAGCCTCTGAGCCTTGTGTCTCACCTGTGTTGCCCAGCCTGCCACAAAGGCAGTGCAGATTCCAGCTCCACTGTCATATTGTCTTTTTCACCACCTGTCACAGAACAGCTGCTTCCTCAGGAGTTTTCCTGGAGGCATTGAGAGAGGGAAATTTGCACTCTTAAGAGGATCTGAAAGTTGCAGGTCAACATTACGTGTATTCAATGTTTCTATGTTTTCATTGGTTTGCTTGTAAGTGCCATCACCTGTCCTTGAGATCTTAATTTTTGTTAATTGCAAGCATATGTTTGTGTCAAGTCATTGCTTTACTCACCTCTCCCCTCCCCTCCTTTCCCCTCACCCTCCTCCCCTCTCCTCTGCCTTGTTTTTGTGAACCCTCCCTGCCTGTTCAGGGTGCTTCAGGTTTAGACGGCAGGCCTGGACCACCGGTGAGTTCAATTTCTCTGTTACCCCATGTTTGTCCTCCCAGCTATTGTGATTCATTTTATGTCTTCCACACAAGTCTTGTTTACACCAGGAGTAATCTGATTTTTACCAAAGCAGGCTTGGGAGGAGGTTAAACTTAAAATGAGGAGTGGTGTCACTCACTTGTCTTCTTTGGTGTTACAAGTCTGGATCCTGGGATCACAGCCTACTTGTTCCACTCTGTAACAAGAGTGGAACAAGTTACTCTTAGTAACAAGAGGAATGAAAATCTCTGCATGGTTCCATGATGCTCTGTTCTCCTGTTCTCTTTATCCTGAGGGGTCTCCAACCTGTGGTTCTCCATGAGATGGGAGAGGGACTCATCATCAGGAACTGTAGTCACAGGACAAGGGGAACAGCTTCAAAGTGAAAAATTGAGTAGGTTTAGATTTGATGTTAGGAAAAAGTGATTTACTGTAAGGCACTGGCACAGGCTGCCCAGACAATCTGTGGCTGCCCCTCCCCTGGCAGTGTTCAAGGCCAGGTTTGACAAGGCTTGGAGCAGCCTGGGATTGTGGAAGGTGTCCCTGCCTATTGCAGAGGGTTGGAATGAGGTGATACTTAAGGGCCCTGCCGACCCCAAACCATTCTATGATTCTAAGTAATGTCAACCTGGTTCTGCAAACCACTCTGCTATTCTTGGATAACAGCTGTTAAATAACAGCCAAATATTTTTAATCCCTCTTGAGAAATCACAGATCATCTATGTACAGTCCATTTGGCTATTTAAAAACAAAAAGCAATTTCTCTTCCTCAGTGTAGCTGAGAATAATTTCAGCTGCTCTGACTTCTGAAGAGAATCTGAGTGGCAGCTTATACAGTCACTTGCTTGGAGAAACTGTAGATACCATTTCATAGATGTGCAGGGGAAATTTCAATGTATTCCATGGCACTAAAAGATGCATAATGAGGGCAAAGATTTCCACAATTGCACAAATCTAAGGAAAGCCTGATTTTTCTCTCTTCCTTTGCCATGCTCAAATTGTGTGCTGCATGAGCTACTCTTCTACTTGTATTCTGCAGATCTTGACTTCTCTGAAAAGCTCTCCTGATCTGCATGAGCCATCCTACTTGCATCAGAGGGGGTTACTTTAGTGACTAAGGATTGCAGACTGACATTAAGAAGTGCAAGGCCCTTTGCTTTAAGGCTCTTAGAAAAAGATTCTCCCATTTGGGAAACTTGCTCCTGGGTTCTTCCTAGGAGTCAGGTAATGTGCCTCAAAAATATCCCTTTATTGAGGCTCCATGAGGGAGTTGTAGACCCATAACTGTGTGGTTCAAAGAGTCTGAGTTGGAGGTGCTGGAATCCTGTTCTTAGAGGGGCTATTACTGAACCACTATGTCGCCAACATTAAAAATTTCCCAGAGGCCAGGTGAATCTCAGCAGTACCAGCAAGGAAGTTTGGTGTGTTGGTGGGAGAAAAACACTGGATTTTCCTATCAGTGTGACTGGGAGCCTGGTGGAGTGACAGGAATGGCAAAGAGGGAGCAGAAGGACTGGAGGACACCTCTCCCAGCTCACACGTGTGCCCTCACACACCTGCATTCAGTGCTGCAGCTTCGGGTCTGTCAGCTTGCATGAACCACTGACCCAATGCTTCTCATCTCATGAAATAAGCAAAAGGAAAAGAGAATTGCTTATCATGTGCCTAAATGGCCTTTATTCTGCTACAGCTTTCAGCCTTGTCTGGTTTAAACTAGAGAGAAAGAATTCCTGTTTGTAGAGCTGGTAGAAATGCCTGCTGAAATAATTGTCGAGAGAGCTTCAGAATTAAAAATGAGGCTCTGTGCAGTGGGCTGGTGTGATTTAACATAGCAGTTCCCATGTTTTTTAAATTGCCTTACCAACTACTTCAAATCCATCTCCACCAACACTGAAAGCTGTAGTGGTGCTAGGTGCCTTCCACCACCAGCCTGTCCTTCCTAGCTGTGCTTTTCCTAAGGGAGCAGCAGTGTCTCCTGGCTTCAAGGAGGCCTTGGAATAAAAGCATCCTGATGTGTTTTCCTTCCTACTACTGCAGGGTATTCCAGGACCAATTGGGGTTTCGGGACCAGCAGGACCAAAGGGAGAAAGGGTGAGTTTGCTCCAGAACTGACAGATGCTCTGTAACTTCTCTGAAGGTACAACAGCTCTGAGGGATAGAGGAGCTCTAGGATTTTCCAGAGCTGGAATTGCCTTCTCCTCGTGCATAAAAGACCCTCAGCTTGGCTTCTTTAGTGCTTGAGTATCTCGTCCTTGGGGCTTTTCAGGTGCTTTGAAACGCATTCTTTGCTTTTTCTTCTATGGTGCTCTGCTGCCTGCTTGTACTGAAGAGGAGTGTGAACAGTTTCTACTCTTATATCCATTTCAGGGCAGTAAAGGAGATCCTGGAGTTGCAGGACCAATGGGGCCAGCAGGACTTCCTGTAAGTATGGGAATCCTAGGGATTTATCTCCAGAGCCTGTTTCTTTACTGTGGTTGACAGCTGAAGATGCTGCTGTAATACAGTGTCTGCAGTCACAGATGGTTAGGCATAACTCAAGTTACAAGATTTTGTTCACTATGGGACTGACAGAAAAAGCTGAGTAGCCTCAGAGAAGCCTCACAGTGATGTGAAGGAGGCTGAAAGGAAACCGTTAATTCACCTTGGTCATTGAACTACCCAGAAAAGCTGTGTGGGACTCCCAGTGTGTGTTTTTGTCCAAAACGCTGCTTTTGAGCAGCCCCCTTTACTTTTCACACCCTGGGTGCCTGCCTCCCATCTGTCTGAGGGAGCCCTGTCTTGTCATTGCAGGGACAAAAGCTGCCTTCAGTGGGGCTAATTCCACTATCTGGGATTGCTTTTTGCAAAATGGGGCCAGCGTTGGTGCTGTGGTCTAATGCAGTCATTGAGCGGCTTTGTTGTTTTACTCAAAAAAGAAAGTTTACATTGTCATAACTGATTTGTTTCTTATCAGAAGAGTCCATAGGGTAGGTAGTAGTGGTGTTACCACCTGCATGGTCTGATGGAGGTGAGAAGGAGGTTGCCTGCTGGAAAAGTTTTGTTTATTTTTGACATAGCCATTGGTACAAATGGAAGAAAAAAACCCCGCCCAAATCCTGAGCACACATTTCTCTCTTTAGTGGGAATATGGTGAAATCTGCTTGTTTTCAAATATTTCTTCTGTGTTGGTGCATTTCAGGGTTTACAAGGTCTACCTGGTGACAAGGGAGTCCGGGTAAGTTACCAGAAAAGCTCCTTGTGTTTAATTGCTAACACCTGTACACAGTGACAGCCCAGTAAACTCCTGAGCACCTGTTGCAGCCAGCATGTGTTTGTGTGCCAGATCTTCATCCAAGTAACTTTGCACACCTGTGTTTTAGAAGGTGATACCCATAGCTCGTTCCATCAGCTGGAACATTGTGCTACATCTCTCTGAAGGCTGTCAGAGTGATTTTTGTTGTGTTCATTGTGGTCACATGTCTATTGTAACTGAAATGCAGACCTTGAGTTAGGCCAACATGGTGTGCTTTAGGAAATCCTGCTTATCTAGTTACTATGTGTGCAGGGATTCCTGGGAGGATTAGCTGAGGTGCAGCCAGCAAGTCTTATTTCAGTACTTCCAAATTATCCCTGAAGCATGAAAAAGAAGGTTGTCTTCTAGCAAACAATCCTGCAGAGAATTTGAAAGATGGAAATTTTGAAAAGATAAATTAAATTTGTGTGTCTTGAAGAATTTGGCCTGAAGTCTCCTCAGGCTTTGTCCTGAATGGGTGTGATGGTGAAGAACTGGGTCAAACTCAGTAAGAGGAATGGCAGTTTTCCCATCATACCACTTGTGTTATCGAAAGATAAACATTGCTAAGAAGTGCATGTTGAGAAGCTCCTACTTTTTCATCAGGTTTTCTTGCCTGTTAAGGCTTTGAATCTGAATATTTTTGATAAAAACATTTAGGAACTATGGTTGGATAGAATTTATATTTAGAAATATAAATTACTTTTGGATTCGAGTCTGTAATTTTACAATTGTATAAATGTCAAGCAGTTCAATACAGTACAAGTGTATGTAGTTACATCTTTTATTCATAAGACTCTGGCATCACCTAAATTTATCTGGAGGTATATTTTTTTATAGTGCATGTGCCCATGTGATGATTTCATTACATGGATTTGCTTTTGATGTATAGTGGGTGTTCTCTCTCCTCTATCTGCAATGGATTTCTGATCTTAATCTGCACAGAAGGGGCAGTTTTGGACAGCACTAGCCAACTGGCATCTTAAACTAGGGGAGAAAGGTTCAAATTTCACAGAAGCACCAAAGTTCTCCTCTTTTTTAATCATTGCATTTCTGGCTTTGCTTCTTAGCTTTCTCTTCACTTTTGTTTTGCTTGTGTGGCTTCTAAAAAAAAAGTTGTTTTTAATTCCTAGACTTTTTCAGCTGGTTTTTGAATTGCCTTAGTTAAAAGAAGGATGTTTCATTAGATGGGATTTCTCTGAGCTCTGGCATAAAAGCAAGTGAAAACTGGGAGAAGTTGCAACTCCTTGTAGAGGATGAGCTGGAAAGCATAAGTGAGGAGTTTTGCTGGCCCCTTGAAGCGTGCATGCACTCTGCCTTGCTGCAGCCCATGGTTTGCAAAGGAAAAGTGTGAGAAACTCAGGAGTGTGAATGGGCAAGTGCAGTATCTTAGGAGACCCTAGAAAACACTCCTTTTGCCACTGAGCCTTTGTACAGGGATTACTCTGAAGTCCCAGTTTGCCAACATCCTCTTTTCTTCTATGCTTTTTAAATCTCAGAAATGCTCCTGCTGCTCTCTGCTTGGAGCAGGAGATCAGCATAGCTGTGCCTGGGGTTGTGGTGCTAATGGCAGTGGGAACAAGTAGCTTTTTGTGTAATCCAGCTGAAAAAGTTTGAACCCTGAACTTGTCCTGCTGTTATTTTAATGCCAGGGTGGGGATGGTGGGTTGTGTGTGTTTGTGCATCTTCCTCGCTCCTACAGGTCATATTTGTGCATCTTCCTCACTCCTTTGTCCCCTTTATCCCTTCCTCCTCTTCCACCTTTCTTCCTGGTTCCTTCCTCCAGAGCAATTCATGCTGCATTTTTCCTGGATTATCCTCTCCATTCCAGTGCTTGGTTCTGGGTGACTTCTCCTCATTGCCTCTCCTTTCCCATCCATTTCTCTTGCCAGCTTTGGGTTTAACAATTTTTTTAAAAGAAGAAGCAGCAACCTGTGCTGTCTGGTTCCTTTAACATTCCCCATGAGGACCCTAAGTTCAGTTCCCTGTGCAGCAGACCCTTCCCCCTGTTTCGTGCTCAGCAGCTTTAAGAATTTCCTGTTATACAGAAGGATTTGGTACAGATGTAACTGGCAAATACCACACTATGCCCTGCCTTGTGCTGCCAGTTAAGGATCAGGGACCAGTCGCTGCCCTGTGGCTGTGCTGCCTAGGACTACTCTCTGGTCTAACAGGTTTTTTGGGAGAGCACTACTCAGAGCATCCCAAAGGACAGCCAGACTGTGCAGACTCAGAGCTGAGTACTTCCTTCATTCCTTGGCCGACAGTTCCCTGAGTGAGACTTTCTTTAAGAATGGGAATTCAGAGGGGTAAAAAAAGCATCTCAGCTCTATCCCAGAGCTCCAGTGACAGAGGGACCTTCCCAGCTGGAGATTGAGATAAGTTGGCACAGTGCTGGCCAGAGGGGTGGTTTCCCATCCTCTGTGTCTGGGGTCACCAAGTTCTCCAAGCTGCCCCTCTCTGATTTTTGGGAAGCCCTGAGATGTGGTGTGATGATCCCTTTGATGCTAAGCCCTCACAGTCTGTCAGTGTGGGACTGCAGCCACAGTGTTTATGCAGCTCAGTTACAACTCAGCAGGTCCATACGTTGATCATAACATCTCAGAGGGAGATTTATTTTAAAATGTTTCCTAAATGTTTATCCTTTTTTAAACTATCACTGACATTTGTTTGAAATGGATGATCCTAAAGTTTTTGTGTGTTCTTTTTTTCTTGGACTAAACTATTATTTACAGGGGGAGAGGGGCAAGAAAGGCTCTAGAGGGTCTAAAGGGGATAAGGGAGACCAAGGAGCACCTGGATTAGATGCACCCTGTCCGTTGGTATGTCCTGTTTCATCAAATGTATTGTTTTAAGATGTGTTGATGGGGAAGACAGAAGGAAATCATAACACAAATAATGGTCTTGCAAAAGTACAACATTTGGATAAGGCCCAGCTGGGTTTCCACCACAGCCTGTGGCAAAACTGTGGGCCCCGCTGATCCTCTGAGAGATCAGGCTGCTGAGTGGCCACGGTTATGTTCCTTCCTCTTCCAGACCTCACAGCGTTTGGGTACATGGGCTGTCCCATGTGCTGGGAGCTCCGGGCTTTCTCCACTGCGGATAGAGCCCCATCTCCTTTGCTGCTGGTTGTGGCTCTTCTCTGGAGATGCTCAATGGGATCGAATCTATGTGACAGCAAAACTGGAATGATGGTTTCCTTGCCTTGGAATAACAGCCAGCTGATGTGATGGCCGGAGAGCACACAGGGCACTTGAGCTGCACTACCCAGAGGGAGAACAAGACTGTTATCCTAAATGGGATGTGTTTCTGTCACAACAGATTGGCTATAAGTCTAGGGAAATGAATAAATACAGAAATGTGTACATTTTAATCTAAATGCATATGCTACAGCAAATGCTGCCAAAAATCTGCTAGCAGTGCCACATATTCCAGTGGCATTTTGGGGTCATGCTTTTAGAAATCCAGCCGCTGGGTTTCTTAGTGAGGATTGGAGGAATGGATAATTTTGGAATGGAGGAAACACCATTCCTATCCTCTCAGCTTTAACTCAGAGAAACATCTCCTGGCTCACAGATGACAGAAAATCAGAGAGGAAGCTGCTCCTGCTGCTGATGCAGACACAGCTCGTTGTGCAGACAGGAGTGTGTGCTGGGAGTGCAGCTAAGTGCCCTGTGCCAGTCCCAGTGGGGACGTGGCCTCTCCTCCTGGGTCATGGAGCTGGCTGGCACTGACTGAAATAACGATAGTGGTTGATTTCATAAACAGGGTCTCCGAGGTTTTAAAGGCGAGAAGGGTGAGCCGGGGTTACCTGGGCTGGACGGCCTGGATGCCCCATGCCCATTGGTATGGTGTACCTTCCCTTTCCTGCATGCTCGTTTGCTTTTTGGCTCTTGGTGCTATTTTCTGATGCTCCCAAATAGCTGCACGCCCTAGAAACGCCTGGCAGTTCCTTCCTTACTTGTCTCCATTCTCCCTTCTTCTCATTGCTGCTGTTAGACCCAGGCCCTTCCCCTCTTTCTGATTCCCAGCTGCTGTCAGCAGTACTTTGGCGCATGAGAAAAAGTAGATTTGGAATGTGGTTTTATTTACAACTGCTTCACTTCTTCCTTTGCCTTCGCTTTGACAATTTCCAGTAAACCAATGTATGCAGACCCAGCTCTGCACTGGTTTGGCTTCCTCACAAGGAGCTGCAGTGCTTGTGTCCTTCATTAACTCTATTTTTAAGTGCTTGTGTGTGTTGAGCACAGCTTGACATGGTTCCACATGACCTCAGTCACCCCATACATGAAGATGACTAAAAATAATAGTTATCCCAGTAGTAAGCCCATGTGAAACATACTAATGGGGACACTTAACCTCCCTGCTGAATAATTCCTGTATATGACTCTCTCCAGAAGCCCAAAATGTCCATAACATTTAAAAAACTTGAATTTAGAATTGCCTGTTTCCCAATATCCATCTTATTCAAGTGATAAAATGATTATTGTATTAGTTCGTGATCTAGCCCAACTGTTGTAGGACAAAAGTATTGAAAAACACTTAACTCCAGTTAATTTCTTAGTGTCCCGGTGAAGGTCACCAATTTATTAATTTTCTCTAAGTTTTGTGGAGGTGCAGCATTCAGGTGATGTTTTTGCTCCCTGGGACAATCTCAACATCTTTGTAATACAAAGAAACTTGTACTCCCCTGTCCATCCAGTCCTGTTTGGCATGACAGGGTTTGCTTGAGGATGGAAAATGCATCCCAAAGCAAAAAGCCACATTTAGTTTGAAAGGTTTTCCTAGTTTCTTGAGGGGGGGAAAAAAAAAAAGGCGCCATGACATTGCCATTAAAAGTCTTTGTTATTTGAGCTTTGTGAAGAGCTCACAATTTTCCTTCCACTGTTCCCTCCTTTGCGTGCTGCCGGTGCCTCTTTGAGACAGTGACCACGGGTAAAGTCTCAGTTGCTGCTCTGTAAATTCTGGGTAGTAAAAACTTCTTCCAGTCCCACAGGTGAAACCATACCTTCCCAGAGCAGTGCACAAAGGAGGGAGACCACAAAGCCATGTGTTTTGTCTCCCAATGATCATAGCCAGGTTTCTATGGAGTAACCCCTGGCTGAGTAAGGCACCTAATTTCACAGGTGCAAGGGTTCCACCAGTGCCCTGGCAGATGACCTTTCTGGTTTTGTCACTGCTCCCAGTGAGGATTCACCCCACATGGCCATATTAGGACTCACACTCCTTTTCAAATCTATTTTCATTAAGGGAAACTTGCCAGAAAATCTGATGAAATAGGGATGCTGTTATTTTTTATACATGGTGTTCTGGCATGCAAGCTAGCTTGGGAACGTGAATAAGCATGTTTTTTGATCCAACTAGGTTAAAAGCTTACACATCCAGCTGACACATCCATGTGTGTAGCTTATGGAGGCTGTGAACTAACGCTTTGCACATCTGAGATATGTGGAAGTAGATCCTTGGCACTAATAAGCATGTCATGTTTCCATTCTCAGCACATTTGCCCACAACAAACACTTCCTTGTGACCCTGGTCTTCCTTTGATCCCTAAGCTGTGACTCCCTGGCCTCCCATTCCTTCATACACCTAACTTCCCATCTCTTCCTGCCATGCACTATACTAGTCATTCCTATCACCACCAGTGTACCAATGGGAATACCACAATTTACTCAGTGAATAACTTGTAATTCTGTATTTCCACATTCATGGGGGAAGGGGAGGAAACAACACAAGGAGACCAAAGTCCAAAAAATGCATTTGAAAAGCAATATTGTTATAATATCACAGCAAAGTTCAGTTCATCAACCTCCTGGAAGTGCATCTCCAGTAAATAGTTCATTTCTGAATATATTATTGTGCATTTGCTTTTCTGTTTGTATTTTTTTGGGGTTTCCTGGGGAATAGTGATAGACCATGAATCTGCCATGTACACACAGTACATGTGTACAGAAGAATTTGACTTCTCGTGTCAGAGATGTATTTTCTTACACCTGACTTTATCTGCTGCTCCAGAGCACCTTAGTACTGGTGTCATATCCAGCCCATCAAAGAGGGCTGGAAATGAATTTACACGGTTGAAATGAATTTACAAAAGCATTTCCCAACCATGGAGCCCGAGACACCCCAGTGGCAGAAGTGCCAGGGGATTTTCACAGAAATCCCACTGATGTTATTGAAGCCAGAGTTCCTTTTCAGGGAGTCAGCTGAGACATTCTGAACCAGCAGAGTGGCTGCTCAGCTGCTTGCCTTCCTATTTTCCCTGGAGCAGCATCTCCTGAGAAGCAAGAGGGGATAATTGGACAGTGTCTCACATGACAAAGCAAACCCTTTAACAGAGAGGGCAGAAAGGAAATGGAGATTTTTTTCCCAGACCCTCCTCAGGGTCTGAGGTTAGCGCTGACTCTGGGATTGGCTTTTAAACTCAGTGTTACAGAGCCAAGCCTGAGGACACAGAGCAGCCACCTCTCGCTTTCCACTGCCAGCCCATGGCAGTGTTTATCTGGCTGAGTTGGGCCTCCTGTGTTCCTTCTCTTCTTCCTTCAAGGAAGCCTGGATAGACTCCTTTCTTAGAGTAGAGTGGTTCTTGGGTACGTAAGTCCCTTGCACAGCCTGCAGGCATTTCCCCTCTTCACCCCAGCCTCTGCTTCAGGTTGCACTGGTTCTGCCAGCTGGAAGTCTGGGTCACCCAAAGGATGAGGAATATCTCTCAGATTATTCCTCCAGCCCTGGTTCAAACTGTTTGTTGCAGTAACAGTTAACCCATGCCTTCCTTTCTCCATCTCTCTACTACTTTCTGTGTCCTAAAGTGCTTTTTCATTCATCTTTTTCACAGGGAGAAGATGGCCTTCCAGTTCAAGGCTGCTGGAATAAGGTAATCTTGGAAATGTTGCTGTGCTGAGTTGGCAGTGCCAGGCTCCTGCTGATGTTTTTCCATAAATCTGTCTAAGGGCAGAAGAGGTGTGGATGCATGGATGGGATTTCCAGGACTGTATCCCAGAAAAGTGGCAACCAAAACTCCTCCTTATCCGTATATCACTGTTCAGCTCTATGAGCTACAAAGGAGAGAACTATATCCGTGGCCTTTGAGCTGCCTGGCCCCAAAGCACTCTAATCCTTGCACAAAGATGAGATTTCCACCTAGATTCCCTCAGAGAGTCCCCGCACTCCCTGGGGTCTGGCCCACCTTCAGTGCCTGCTGTGGGTGTTAATGCCAAATGCTCAAGCCACAGTGGGAGGAAGAGGGTGCAGGCAGAGTCAGCCCAGGATGAATCTCCCACCCTCACTTAGCTGCCTGGAGAGGTGGAAAGGGTCCCTGCTGAGATCCATCACGGTTGCTTTTCCTCCTGGAGGACCCAGAGCCAGCTTCCTTAACACTGTCCTTCCCCCTATGGCATGGTCCTTCCCCCTGTGAGCTGTCACTAACACTTGTTTATGTTTTCTTTTGCAGTGATGATTCTAACCCTGGACTGACCTGTGTGTGTTACTGTACATAGAATATTTATTTTTATATGGTGTTCTTCTCTGAAATGCCAAAAGTTATGCATTTTTACAAATTATCAAAAAGTGGCAATTTTTTTGTACAGAAAATACTAAATCCCCCATTTTTCCCAATTGTCAGTTCTTTGTATGATTCTATGTCTGCATTATGCTTGTTTGTCATGGAGTACAGCTGTAATATTTACATGGTATTTGTGTACACATGATGAATATAGGAACTTAATAAATTATTGCATTAAAAATGCCCAGAGGAACTGCCCTGTATAGATTTAAAGGTCATTTTCATTTTTCATTCAAGAATATTTCAAAATATTATGTATTTTGTATTAAAGTGAAATATTAACACTTCTGTTGTGATGAATTAAAGTGTTGCTGAAAAACCTCACAGTAGTCCTTGTGCACTGGGAATGTAGAGACACCATGATTTATAATAATCTTCCCATAAGCTGGAATAACCCTCATGAAAACAAGTCCTGGTTGGCAAGAAATTCTAATCCCTTTCCAAATTGTAGGCCTTCAAGCAGCTTAATTAAAGCCTTATTTAAAATTAAGCATAACGCAGCATACCTTGATTTCCTAACAAGTATGTGTTTGTGAAATCAACCCACGTGGCTTTTAAAAATGTTTATCAAAGGTCGCATGCAAATTTGCAGTGTGTAATTATCATTTGCATATGCACATCTTAATTATCCTTCCTGACCTACCTTTGTTGATGTCTCAAGTCTAAACTACCCAGAGAGGAAAACACTACCAGACTAAAGTGAACATAACAGTGTGCTTTCCTTAGAAAATGAGGGGAAAAGTGGAAGACTAAATCTGTTCCCTAAAACACGTCCACTTGCCTTGGCCCTTTGTATAGGGAGTAAAGGCAGTGGGCAACGCAGGAGTCTCAGGGGGAAGCTGCCAGTATTTAATGATCCCAAAGGAGAAACACAAGTGGTGGTTATTAGTGAGACTGATCCACCGAAGTCCTGCTCTTTGCTGCCACTACAACAGGAATTCAGCTCCTCCTGGCTACAGCTGTGCCAATGGAAGGGGTCACCACCATGATTCCTCCCTATACTCAACTATTCATCTGTTCACAAACTATGAATCAGTTATTTTTCCAGAGGATTCCATGCAGCCTTTTAGCACCATCTTAACAAAGTGACAGAGTAAGGGATGTAGTTCCCTTTTGCACAGGGAAAGGCCTGCTCATGGGGACTGCCCAAGGAACTCAGCACAGCCTCTGACTGCTGCAATCCATCTGTCACTTCGCCCTTTAAGAAATTTACTGAATTTCACTTAAAAACCAGTGAGGTTTCCACTGTCCTGTGTCCTTTCCCTCCCCACCCTGCAGGCTGTTCCAACTTCAGTGCTCTCGCAGTTAGGAAACTCCTTGCAACTTTCAACCTAAACTAATTCATAGTATTTACAACCATTTGTTCTCATGCCAACATTGTCCTTGGGATGAAACGTTTCCATGCATGATGTTTTCATGAGATGCTTGGTGTACTGGAGCTGAAACGGCACAGAAAGAAAATGAACCACAGAGCACTGGTGGATTCTCGCTGGTTCTCTCAGTAATAGATGTTAATACAAACCTCAGCTCCCTGTTAAAAGGCTTCGCAGCTGTGAAGCTGAGCTAATTAGAACAGCTAATGTTCCATTTGTGTTTTAATTGCACACCTGTTAAAACAGTTACTAAAGACCTAGCCGGGTGTACTCCTTGTGAGTTGGGTTTGGAAGGTTGTAGTAGTGGCAGTGAGGTCCTGCTCTGATCTTGAAGCATTCAGCTGCAAGGTGGGATGTCTGAATGCTTCAGTCCCTTCTAAAAATCCCGACTATTCTTAATCCTTAAAAACATAGAGATCCCTAAGAGAACCTGCTTCCTGTTCCCTTTGGTCTGTGTAGTATGTTTTTTTTGTGTAGCTGGGTTTTGTGATTGCATTGTGTGGGATTGTTGTTGGTTGTTTTTATCTGATCCAAGAGCAAAGGAAGTGCACATCTGTTACCTTGTCCTGATGCAGCTCCTGAAAGGTTAAGGACTCTCGAGGTGGTGCTGTACCTGTTTTATTTCTTGGGCTGTTTTTTGACTGCTATATTTGTGAGAAAGCTCTTGCCTGAGGTGTAAGGGACCTTGAAGTGAAATTGCCAGAACTCTTGGAAGTACTTGACTTGGGTCAGCAAAGGCTTACCTACTACTGGGAAAATGTGTAGGGTACCACTCATTTAAGGGTTGGAAAAATGGTGACAAATATTCCCTGTGGCTGTGGCAGATTATAGCCTGGGATTTTAACTGAAGTACCAGATAATAATTTTGCATTGCTGTTCTATAGCCCCAGTACTGATAACAATCTCATCAGCCGCTGGGGGTAGACAAGACGGCTCAAATCAGTGATGCCATACTGACCTGCTGCTCTTCCCAAACTTAAGCTCCTTGCGTGCCAAAAGAAACCCAAGCAGGGCAGCGGGGTTTGTACCACCCCAAGTCTGGCAATTTAGTTTCAGGCTCTGTCCCTACTAAAACCTGTAACTAGGCTGCTGGTGCTGTGGATTCCTGTCAATTCTGCCTGTTTTCATGTTGTTATAAACGAGGCCGGGACTCGGATGTAACGATAAAAAGGGCACTTGTTTATTTAACTTTAAACAATCACTGGGAGCAGGAACCTAGGGTAGTCCCAAGGTCCTTCGGTGGAAGAGTGTATCCAAAGAAGCACCCAGGTTCGCACCTAGTTACTGTTTCTCTGAATTGCCCAGTAGGCCTCAGGCTTATCCTAAGGCTTCATCCTCAGTTGTTGGTTTTTGTTGTTGTTGTTGGGGTTTTTTTTTGTTTTTGTTTTTGTTTTTTTGGTTTTTGTTTTTTTTTTTTTTGTTTTAAATAGGCTTAAACAGGCTTAAAATCACCTTGTTTTAGCCTGCTGTTTTTAACAATGTGAAACCTTTTGTCTGCCACTTCAAGGGTCAAACTCCTTGGCTGATAGCCAGAAAGTGAGTCTGAGGGTGGAGAAGCTTGGGAAATGGCAGCAGTGTGAAAGGAGAAGACCTTCCTGAAGATTTGCTGGAGATGTTTTACAAGTTCCTTCCTTGGAGCTTGGGAAGAGTTCCTCAGCAGTGCACCAGGAATGTGTGCCCAGATGCTGGGGCTGTGAGTGCTCAGCGTGCCAGCGCTTTCTGCTTTGCTTTTTGTTTTCTCCCAGAGGCCAGTAGCAGGGGTTGAGAATGGCACCATTTACATTATTTTTCTTTGGTCATTTTCACTTCATTCTACTATTGTGGTCAGACTCTTCAGATGAAGAATTAGGCTCATTTTCCAGCAGCAGCTACAAAAATGAAGGCAAGACATACACAATATTTCTGGGAGGGGATCCTTTGATCCAAGAAAGAAACCCTTCTTGAACAATTCTTTTTAGAAAAGCAGAGAAACCCCCGTGTTCAGTTCAGAGTGCTGCTCAGAGAGGATGTGATAACACCTTTTGCTACTATTTCTGGTTACCAGGTGACAAACTTCCACCTGTATCATTGATGATTCCATCTTAAACCTTTTCATCACAAACTTTCTTCTCCCGTTTAATTATAAGGAAATGACATTGGTTTGTTTGGATTTTTTAAAAACATACTGGATTCTGAAGACATGAAATATGTTGTCAGAAGAGGAAAATGTGGAAAAAGTCTCTTTTCACTGATGAATTCCTTTGCTTTCTGTACTTGTGCTTTGGTCTCCACTGCACCCTCTGGATGTATTTTGTCTGGAGCCCTCCAGAAATGTGTTCTGCTGGCCCATTAAAGCCCTTCTGTGGGTACATCTCCACAGATGTACATCCAGATGGAAAACAAGAATCACAAAAGTTCAATTCCACTGTTATATGTTTTAATATGTTCACTAAAGGGAAATAAAGTTTTGGCAAAGTGGTGAGGGGTTCAGAGGACATTTCCCAGCTGCCTGAAGGGCAGAATATCCAAGCCTGGATACTTCCTACCAGCTGCCATGCAAACCTGGCATCCTTTACTCAGCTCCCACTGCTGAAGGTTAACATGTAAGCTCAAGTGTCTTTCCACCACAGCTCTTGCAATTTATTTTTAAAACTCCCCAAATTTAAAATAAGTTCCTATCTTTTGAACATGACAAAACATCTCCACTTCCCCGAGTGCATTGGGAATCCTGTTTACCCAAGTACTAAACCACATATTTACTTTGAGGGAGTGATTCCCGCTGGCCTAAATGATGCCGTTTGCATATTGAAATACTTTGGGGAGCCAGGGCCATTGTTATTAGAGCTAATTAATGATATTATCTCGATCATTAGACAGATCCAACTGCTAAGCAATTGACACTACAGTTGGGGAGAAAGTGCTGATTTCAAGCTGAAAGGGATGCCATTTAACCCAGTGCAATCCCAGATTTAAACACTCTTTGTGAGCACAAGTGGAATCATTCTGATCTTCTGATAAGGACACCGGTACCTGACACCCATCTCCTCTCTCCAATGCACAGAAAATCTACTCCTAAAATTAGTCCAGGTTTGCAAAGATTTGGGGAAAAAGTCCTACTTTCAGGTTCATCTGAAAAATTGCAGATTTTTTTCCTTAAGGTTTCTGAAGATGTGTTCAGGAAATAGAGTAGCAGGGAAGAAATTGTTTCAGTTGGGAACCAGGCTGGTGGAAAGACTAATTTATTTTATTTGTATTTTTTTTTATTTTTACTTTTTGGGGTGGGCATAGGGAGAACCTGACCAGAACTGCAGGCGGTAGGTGTGCATTTTTCATTCTTTTTTAATGAAAACCTTTATATATATAGTTTGATAATGTTACTTTACTTTTGTTAATTTTGGGGGGCAATTTGCTCTATCCTGTTTTCTTGTGTTTTCTTTTAGGTATATTTTTAATGGGCTTTTGGAATAAGTATGTAAATGATCCTCACCCAAAATGTCCTAAGGACATTCCTGTTGTGTTTTTTCTCCCCAAGTTCAGTAGTGAAAAGGTGCTTTCTATCGGCAAACCTGTTTTTAGTGGGGATAAATATATCCCCAAAGGCCATACCTAGGGACCAGGTGCCAGTGACTTCTCCCAGACAAAACGCTCCCTCCACAACTCTTCATTTACATTTACAAAGATCAAAAGGGCTACATTAGGGACCAGCCGATTGGAAATGGTCTCTTCCCACCTTAGGTGGTCTGTCTGAAAGCAGTGAAGTCTGACAAGAGTCGCTGTGTCCTCTTCAGCAAAGTTCTACAGCCTGAAATCACAGGCTTAGCTAGAAAGAGCTGAAAAATTAGATTAGAAAGACGTTTATCTGAAGAGGGCAAGTTCTGGGAGGGTACCTGCTCAAGTATTATTGTCTGTTGCTATTGTTTTCCCTCCTTTGAATCCAGCAGCTCACTCAGGTTTAAGCTTTGCTTTAGGCTGTGCTTCACTCTGATCCTATGTGCAAATGCTTTGCTGGATGGTCTTCCCTTCTTTGACGCCTGGGTTTTTTTCTTCCCTTCCACTCTTTTTGTCCCTATATCTTTCAGACGTCTTTGATCAAGACAAAATAACTGCTTTGTTCTCTGCATTTTCAGAAAATCTCTGTTGGTCACGTTTTTGATCATTTCCCATTCACTGTTGTTATCTATCCTTCCTCCCTCCTTGTAGGCCTGCTTTGGTAAACATTTTGGTCTGGTGAGAACATTGTAACAAAGTATGAATTAAGATTGTAGATGTTTGTGATTTATTTTAGAGTTGACTGTAACGCTTTTACTGTTTGAAAGGCAGCCAGGGCAGTGTAGTTTTGTAGCTTTCTAACGATTTTGTTTGTTCTTTTTTAAACTGAGTTAGAATATTGCAGATTTTTTTCCAAGAAAAACCTACTTTTGTTTTTCCTGCAAAGCATGAGTTCATTGAACTGCTGTTTCAAAGCTTAGCAAGTTAGATCCTAATGGCAGGTACGAGAGGACTGATTCTGGAGCTTGCGGAGTGCAACTTACACTCCTGCTTTCCGTGGTATGCTGTTTGTCAGTCTCTTGTCTCGGTGGAGGTTTGCTGGGAGTGTGAAATTCCATTTTGTGATAATTCCATTGTTTTTCCACAGTCATGTTTCAAAGTGTTGCTTCAGTAAATCGTCCCTTTTGCTCTCCTGCAAAGATTTGCTTTTACCCTGATGTTGCACCCTACCAGCAGTACCACAGACCGAGCAGTTTCACCCTTTCTTTGAGCCTTCCAAAGGAAGAATGTTAGCTTCTTAAATTCCACAGCCTTTTCTGGTGATATCACTGAAAAGGAGACAGAGGCACTTGGCAGCAAGACCGTGCAGACCACCATAAGCAGACTCCTTCTCCGAGCCTGGTCCCTCAACATTCATTCATGACATGTCCCATTCCCACTCCCTTGGCTCTGCTATTCCATGTTCTCATTCACCATTACATTTAAAGATGGGCAAACTGAGGCAGAGCATTCATTGTTGTGTTCACCCCCACCCCAAAAGGGCTGAGATTACCCCGGGGAGGAACAGCCTCACCCCACAGCACTCTCATGGTTTTAGTGATGCAGAATGAGCTGCAGATGTTGAGCAGGGCAGCAATGGGAGGGAGTTCCTGATTTATGGGGACAGCCTGTGGATGTCACGGGTTCTCCATGTGTCCATCACCAGTGGGTGCAGTGAGTGGCTGTGGGAAGGGGTTTCTCTCCATGCTCTGGCTTGCAGATGGGTGGGCTGTCCCCCATTCAGGTGGCTTAGCTCCTCCAAAAAGTCACGTTGATGCCCACCTTGGTATTCAGAGTCCTCAGAGCAACAAGAATCACATCCCTGATGGCCTTTCCCACACCTGGAATGCTTGTGTCATTGGCACTGCTCCTGTTTCTCATACTTCTGTCACTGGGACACCAAATTCTTTGGTACTGGGACACATTCTGTCCAAGATCTGCTCATCAGCCAGCACCAGACAAACAGTAATGACCTGCAGGAGAATGATTTCTGAAGCAACTCTGTGTCCTTACATATCTGGTTTCCTTGTATTTTACAGGATAGATTTTCCCCTTTGATGGCATAGGATGTAGAATATTTATTGTAGCTGTAGTGAAGTGATGAATTGTGAGTAGACCTTGACAGGGCATTGTTTCTATGTTTCTCTTGCAGACACTGATTGATTGAGATGTTTAAATCTGAATACATTTTGTACACTTTTTTTTTTTTTTCACATTGTGCTTTTCAGCCTATATATTGAATGTCCAATATTATTATTTATTATGGTTATTTGGCATTGCTTCATGTATGTGCTGTGTATACTTTGGTGTTACCAGTAATTTTTATGGTCTTTGTGCTGTTTCTAAGACATTATTTCAACTCCTTTTGACATAGTTTAGATACTTGGAATTTTTTGGACTTCCACAAAATTCCACACTAAATAATTGCTAGAATGAAGAAAACAAAGGGCTGTTCTTTCCCACAAGCTTTTCAACTTCAGTTGGAGCTTCTTCAGCCAAAATGAGCATTTGACTTTTGTTTTTCACTTTTTTCTTGTTCATATGATAGTGCTGATTTGTTTGGGTTTTAATCCTGGGAATTCTGAATTCCATGTTGACCATTCCTGGCAATATTTTACAAAAGCAGAGACAGCTGTGCCATAAGGAGTTATACTGATCATAACAGAACTGAAATATTGTAATTATTTGGTGTTTCTTTATAAATATTTTTCCACTATTAAGTTTTTAAGCAAATCTTTTCTCAGTGTGATATAAGATTAAAAAGACACTAAAGGACTAAATGCTCAACATGTACAAGGAAAGGGATTCGGGTAAATGATTTCCATCTGTATGAGTGAAAAATAGCTTAGGAATTCTTATGTCAGAACAAAAGCTGAGTTTCAGTTACACATTTCCTGAGTCCATTAATTAATCCAGTGATTTCATTGAACTATCCCTTTCCTGGAAACCAGAGATACACTTAAAGAATGCCCTCAATCCCTCAGTAAATAAAGCTGAGTTTTGTAAAAGTAAAGTGTTGCTTAAATATAGCACCTTCAAAGCATTTCTGTCTTCTTGTAAAAGATGGTAATTGTATGTTTAACCACCAAGTACCCATTTATCAGATAAAGAAGCCCGTGCTGATACCATCAGAGGTGCTGGTTTATATTGTGATAAAAACTGCTATGCAGAGCTGTGTATTACTATTTTAAATATCTTACTGTAGTAAGGTACTTACACTAATTATCTACATTAGGAGAAAAAATATGTGAGACTTTAGGAGGAAGTTCGTTTGAAGAATGGGTTTTTGGATAACTGAAAATGGGCTAAAAAATCTAGGCAGGCCGTTATAAAAAATATCTCTGCCTGAGGGATGGTTGTAAGGGTAAACATGACATCATATTTAAAGTGTCATCCCATTGTTTTCCAAGAGGAATCTGATGAATTCCCCGTGCCTTGTGTTAAAGCTTTACTCCTTTGTGTCAATGTTTTAGTGAGGTTTCTATTTTAATTCATAAATTAAATACAAACATAAACACCTATTCCAGTACAGTCTGCATTTGTTCCCTATGATGTAAATACTTTCTTCTCCTTTTATAAAAATGCCTGTTTACCTACCCATGGTTTGTGTCTTTTGTAAATGACACCACATGCAAATCATAGCCCATAAATTCACTTACAGGTGAATTCACGTCTCCTTTGGGGGGGTGGGTTTTCGGTTCCTGTACTGAAGCAACCACGCCATCTGCTGTTTGCCAGTCAGGCCCGGCAACTGTGGGGCTGGTGGGAAACGTCAATGGATTTAGGAGGAGAAACTACAACGTATTTAGAAAGACAAAAACTTCAAGAAGACTCTTATCACTAAAAAATCAGACGGCTGGAGAGAGGTCAGTGTCCTACCTAGTGCCTGTCCACTGAGTCCTAGCACTGGACACTGCAGAATCTGCATGGGAAAGGCAGCCTGAAACCTCCCATGGCACGAACAACAGCTTGCTCTTACAAGAATTAACCACAAATCACAAACACACACTAACTGTGGAACCAAGAGAGCAAGGGCAAAGAGCGGAGAGACATACTCTTTCTAGTTATGCCCATGTTAAAATTATAGTAGTTATCAGCTTTGTGTGTTGTCTTTCCTTGAAACTGAAAGAAACAATGAGAAGGTGTCCATCCATCTCTCCCTTCCCTCAGCTTAGGGGTACAGCCCTTTCCCTCCTCTCACCTCTCCTGTGTGCCTCGGTGTGTTTCTGTGTGATCCCAATCACCAGTGCAGTGGAGGTTCCTTGGTATGAAAGTGATGAAAAACTATTAGCTCTCAGTGGCCAGACCACAAAAGTGGGTTTCACTCCTGACCTCCTCTGGGTACAGACAGCGAGCTTGGAGCGTGAAGCAAAATCCTCAGTAATGTGGATGTTTAACAGTGACTGATGCATAGATACACAGGAAAACAAACATGTTTTGATGATTCAACTTGGAATGGAGTAGGTGTTTGAAACTTTGGCTTTTATCATTCCTTAAGGCTTCGAGGTCACTCTTGCTTTATAAAGTGATGACTCCTGGATATGTATTGCTCTACCCTGGGAGAGTAGTGAAATTTTCCACTTGTGCAATAAATAAATGTTCTGGAGGCTTGCTCTGTCCTGCCTCAAACGTGAGACCCAAAGGTTGGCTTGTTTCAAAGCATTTTTATTTATTTATAGGACACAGTTGAGATTTTTTTTTCTTTTAGGGCTCTGTAGTTAGCAGGAAAAAAAAGTTAATGAGGAAAATTGTCTTGTTTTAAATCAAACCAAACTCAGGAACAATTATGAAAGCAGACAACCAAGCAGAGCTGTGTTGTCCTTACCTGTGAAGCTGCTCTGAAAAGAGCTTAAAGGTCCCAGCCAAGGAAACAATGTATGTGTCACCAGAGAAAGGAAATGTGTGTCACTGCTCCAAACTACACCAGAGGGTGTAACAGCAAAGGGACAGACATCCTTATTAGCACAGAAACAATCAATCAATCAATCTAAGATCTCTCTGCAACACGGTGAGAAGTGGCAAGTGTGATCTATTCAGTACAGATCTGGAGGGATCTGGAGTTGAGTGACTCAGTGATGAAACAGCCCAATGAACCATTGCTACATCTTTGCTCCTCTGACAAACAAATACAGTTCTGCAAATGTCAAACCCACATCATCGCATCAGGAGTCCCCAGACAAAAAAATGTGTCACTTTCTGCACCCAAAAGCTGTGCTACAGTAAATGCACAAACATTGCAAGTAGCTTTCTGTAAGAAGTTCACAGGGAGAGAGGTTTTTCTGCCTCTTAGGTTGGCAGTGCCTGGTTATCACATTGATCTGTGACCAAAAGCACCACTCACAAATGTATCTTTTTATCCATCCAGCTCTCCTCAAACTCAGAAACTGAAACACGTGTTTTAGTAGCTAATGTAAAAATTGCAATCCTTGGGAGGCACAGAGCACCAAGCCAAGAGCATCACTCCTTTCTCAAGTTACCACTCAGTTTCCTTAGCTAGAAGTCCTGGCCTGTTCTAATTCTTTGGAGAAGCCATTCTATACTTGTGATTCCCACAATTTTCCCTATCCCTTTCTGGCTACTCTTTCTGAGCTGTGGAGAGGGATCCTTCAATGTATTCCTCAGCTGAAAACAATGTTATTTGCTGGGGTTTGTTACCGTATTCTTTTTTCTTCATTCTGAATGATTTATTTGTAAATCTCCATTAGGAGAGAAAAAAAAGTCATGTCGATTGTGATTAAACATTCAATTAATATTTTTACTTATATGACTAAGGAATAATTAAGACAATGATCTCTGCAGTTGGCATAGCTGCATTTAAGGATAAGTAGCAAGGACTAAAACCTCCTTTTAAAGCATGAAAAGACATCTTTGAT